>CM061555.1:225083343-225293343 GCA_030864225.1 Capsicum baccatum var. pendulum | reverse complement strand
GCGATAGGATAGGCGCCGCCTATGACAACATAGGCGATAGGTTAGGCACCGCCTATGCCATTGCCTATGCTCACTGCCTCAAAAAGGAGATAGGTTAGGCGCCGCCTATGTCAACATAGGCGATAGGTTAGGCGCCGCCAATGTCAACGTAGAAGATAGGTTAGGCGTCGCCTATGCCATTGCCTAGGCTCACTGCCTCACATAGCCGATTGTTTAGGCGCCACCTATGTCAACATAGGCGAAAGGTTAGGCGCCACCTATGTCAACATAGGAGATATGTTAGGCGCCGCCTATGCCATTGGCTATGCTCACTGCCTCACTTAGGCGATAGGTTAGGCACCGCCTATGTCAACATAGGCGATAGATTATGCGCCACCTATGTCAACATAGGCGATAGGTTATGCGCCACCTATGCCATTGCCTATGCTCACTTTCTCACATAGGCAATAGGTTAGGCGCCGCCTATGCCATTTCCTATGCTCACTACCTCACATGGTTGATAGGATAGGCGCCACATATGTCAACATATGCGATAGGTTAGGCACCGCCTATGTCAACATAGGCGATAGGTTTGGCGCAGCCTATGCCATTGCCTATGCTCACTGCCTCACATGGGTGATAGGTTAGGCGCCACCTATGTTAACTTAGGCGATAGGTTAGGTGCTGCCTATGTTAACATAGGTAATAGGTTAGGTGTCGCCTACTTATGCTTAGGCGAGTCCATAGGAGCCGCCTATCAACGTGATTATGAATGGACCAACCCGACCCATGTCTCATCTTTTAAATATATTCTCTACCCTTAAACCCCACTCAATTTTTCATAAATTTAAGCATCACCCAAACAACCTTTCCCTTTCCAAGCCCTTTTCTTTTCTCATCTAATCTTGCAGGCTTACCTTTCCGATTCGTCATGAATTTATCCTGTTCTGTAGTTGTTTCATTGCTATGCTCATAATGTTTAAATGGATCTTGTAGTAGTGTTTGGTGATAAGAGTATGGTTAGTTTGATATGATTTTTGAAAAAAACATATCATTGAGTGAAATGACCTTTTCGACAAAGAGTGCACCGTATTTCCAATCGCCTATGCTGACTGCCTCACTTAGGCGATAGGTTAGGCGCCACCTATGCCATTACCTATGCTCACTGCCTCACATAGGTGATAGGTTAGGCGCCGCCTATGTCAACATAGGCGATAGGTTAGGCGCCGCCTATGTCAACATAAGCGATAGGTTAGGCGCCGCCTATGCCATTGCCTATGACCACTACCTCACATAGGCGATAGGTTAGGCTCCACCTACGTAACCATAGGCGATAGGTAAGGCGCCGCCTATGTCAACATAGGCGATTGGTTAGGCGCTGCCTAAGTCAACATAGGAGATACGTTAGGCGCGTCTTTGAGATTACCTATACTCACTACCTCACTTTGATGATAGGTTAGGCGCCGCCCTATGCCATTTCCTATGCTCACTGTCTCACATAGGCGATATGTTAGGTGCCGCCTAAGTCAACATAGGCAATAGAATAGGTGCCACCTACATCATAATAGGCGAAAGGTTAGGTGCCGCCTATCCCATTGCCTATGCTCACTGCCTCACATAGGCGATAGGTTAGGCGCTTCTTATGTCAACATAGGCGATAGGTTAGGCGCCGCCTATGTTTACATAGTCTATAGGTTTGGCGCCGCCTATGTCAACATAGGTGATAGTTTAGGCCCCGCCTATGCCATTACGAATGCTCACTGCCTCACATAGGCAATAGGTTAGGCGCCACCTATGTCAATATAGGCGATAGGTTAGGCGCTGCCTATGTCAACATAGGCAATAGGTTAGGCACCGCCTACTTATACTTAAGCGAGTCCATGGGCGCTGCCTATCAACATAAGTTTTGCCTAATAACCCATTTTTGAATGGACCAACCCGACCCATGTCTTATCTTTTAAACATATCATCTACCCTTAAACACCACTCGATTTTTCTTAAATCTAACCGACGCCTATACAACATTTCAGTTTCAAAGAAATTCTCTTTTCTCATCTAATCTTGCATGCTCACCTTCCCGATTCGTCACGAATTTATCACCAAGCAACTTGTTCTTTAATTTTCTGTAGTTGTTTCATTGCTACGCTTATAATGGTTAACTAGATTTTGTATGAGTTCTTGGTGATAAGATTATGGTTAGTTTGTTATGATTTTGGAAAAATACATCTCATTGAGTGAAAGGACCTTTTTGACCAAGAGTGCGCCGCATTTCCAATCGCGTATGCTCACTGCCTCAATTAGGCGATAGGTTAGACGCCGCCTATGCCATTGACTATTCTCACTGCCTCACATAAGCGATAGGTTAGGTGCTTCCTATGTCAATATAGGCGATAGGTTAGGCGGCGCCTATGTCAACATAGGTGATAGGTTAGGCGCCGCCTATGCCATTGCCTATGCTCACTGCCTCACATAGGCGATAGGTTAGGTTCCACCTATGTCAAAATAAGGGATAGGTTAGGTGCCGCCTATGTAAACTTAGGCGATAGGTTAGGCCCCTCCTATAACAACATAGGAGATAGGTTAGGCGCCGCCTATGCTCACTGCCTCACATAGGCGACAGGTTAGGCGCCGCCTATGTCAACATATGCGATAGGTTAGGCGCCGCCTATGTCAACATAGGCGATAGGTTAGGCGCCGCCTATGTCAACATAGGCGATAGGTTAGGCGCCGCCTATGCCATTGCCTATGCCCACTAACTCACATAGGCGATAGGTTAGGCGCCACCTACGTAACCATAGGCGATAGGTAAGGCGCCGTCTATGTCAACATAGGCGATTGGTTAGGCGCTGCCTATGTCAACATAGGCGATACGTTAGGCGCGTCTTTGCCATTACCTATAGTCACTACCTCACATAGACGATAGGTTAGGTGCCACCTATGTCAACATAGGCGATAGGTTAGGCGGCACCTATGTCAATATAGGAAATAGGTGAGGCACCGCCTACTTACGCTTAGGCGAGTCCATGGGCGCCGCCTATCAACGTAAGTTTTGCCTAATAACCCGTTTTTGAATGGACTAACCCGAACCATGTCTCATCTTTTCAATATATCCTCTACCCTTAAACTCCACTCAATTTTTCTTAAACCTATGCACCGCCTAAACAACCTTTCCCTTTCAAAAACCTTCTCTTTTCTCATCTAATCTTGGAGGCTCACCTTCCCGATTCGTCAAGAAATTATCACCAAGTAACTTGTTCTTTAATTTTCTGTAGTTGTTTCATTGCTACGCTCATAATGGTTAACTGGATTTTGTATGAGTTCTTGGTGATAAGAGTATGGTTAGTTTGTTATGAATGTGGAAAAACATATCTCATTGAGTGAAAGGACCTTTTCAACCATGAGTGTGCCGCTTTCCTAATAGCCTATGCTTATTGCCTCACTTAGATGATAGGTTAGGCGCCGCCTATGCCATTTCCTATGCTCAATGTCTCACATAGGCGATAGGTTAGGTGTCGCCTAAGTCAACATAGGCGATAGGTTAGGCGCCACCTAAGTCATAATAGGCGATAGGTTAGGTGCCGCCTATGCCATTGCCTATGCTCACTGCCTCACATAGGCGATAGGTTAGGTTCCGCCTATGTCAACATAGGCGATAGGTTAGGCGCCACATATGTTAACATAGGCTATAGGATTGGCGCCGCCTATGTCAACATAGGTGATAGCTTAGGCGCTGCCTATGCCATTGCGAATGCTCACTGCCTCACATAGGCAAAGGTTAGGTGCCACCTATGTCAATATAGGCGATAGGTTAGGCGCCGCCTATGTCAACATAGGCAATAGGTTAGGCGCCGCCTACTTATGCTTAAGCGAGTCCATGGGCGCTGCCTATCAACATTAGTTTTGCCTAATAACTCGTTTTTGAATGGACCAACCCGACCCATGTCTCATCTTTTAAACATATCCTCTACCCTTAAACACCACTCGATTTTTATTAAACCTAAGTGACGCCTAAACAACATTTCTGTTTCAAAGAAATTCTCTTTTCTCATCTAATCTTGCATGCTCACCTTCCCGATTATTCACGAATTTATCACCAAGCAACTTGTTCTTTAATTTTCTGTAGTTGTTTCACTGCTATGCTAATAATGGTTAACTGGATTTTGTATGAGTTCTTGGTGATAAGAGTATGGTTAGTTTGTTATGATTTTGGAAAAATACATCTCATTTAGTGAAAGGACCTTTTTGACCAAGAGTGCGCCGCATTTCCAATCGCCTATGCTCACTGCCTCATTTAGGCGATAGGTTAGGCGCCGCCTATGCCATTGACTATGCTCACTGCCTCACATAACAGATAGGTTAGGTTTTTCCTATGTCAACATATGCGATAGGGTAGGCGGCGTCTATGTCAACATAGGCGATAGGTTAGGCGCCGCCTATGCCATTTCCTATGCTCACTGCCTCACATAGGCGATACGTTAGGTGCCACCTATGTCAAAATAGGGGATAGGTTAGGCACCACCTATGTAAACATAGGCGATAGGTTAGGCACCACCTATAACAACATAGGAGATAGGTTAGGCGCCGTCTATGCCATTGCCTATGCTCACTGCCTCACATAGGCGATAGGTTAGGCGCCGCCCATGTCAACATAGGCGATAGGTTAGGCGCCGCCTATGTCAACATAGCCGATAGGTTAGGCGCCGCCTATGTCAACATAGGCGATAGGTTAGGCACCGCCTATGCCATTGCCTATGCCCACTACCTCACATAGGCGATCGGTTAGGCGCCACCTACGTAACCATAGACGATAAGTAAGGTGCTGCCTATGTCAACATAGGCGATTGGTTAGGCGACGCCTATGTCAATATAGGAAATAGGTGAGGCACCGCCTACTTACGCTTAGGAGAGTCCATGGGTGCCGCCTATCAATGTAAGTTTTGCCTAATAACCCGTTTTTGAATGGACTAACCCGAACCATGTCTCATATTTTCAATATATCCTCTACCCTTAAACTCCACTCAATTTTTATTAAACCTAAGAACCGCCCAAACAACCTTTCCCTTTCCAAGACATTCTCTTTTCTCATCTAATCTTGGAGGCTCACCATCCCGATTCGTCAAGAATTTATCACCAAGTAACTTTTTCATTAATTTTCTGTGGTTGTTTCATTGCTACGCTCATAATGGTTAACTGGATTTTGTATGAGTTCTTGGTGATAAGAGTATGAAATTGTTATGATTACGGAAAAACATATCTCATTGAGTGAAAGGACCTTTTCTACCATGAGTGTGCCATTTTTCTAATTGCCTATGCTCATTGCCTCACTTAGATGATAGGTTAGGCGCCGCCAATGCCATTTCCTATGCTCACTGTCTCACATAGGCGATAGGTTAGGTGCCACCTAAGTCAACATAGGCAATAGGTTAGGCGCCACCTACGTCATAATAGGTGATAGGTTAGGTGCCGCCTATGCCATTGCCTATGCTCACTGCCTCACATAGGCGATAGGTTAGGTGCCGCCTATGTCAACATAGGCGATAGGTTAGTCGCCACCTATGTTAACATAGGCTATAGGTTTGGCGCCGCCTATGTCAACATAGGTGATAGGTTAGGCGCCGCCTATGCCATTGCGAATGCTCACTGCCTCACATAGGCAATAGGTTAGGCGCCACCTATGTCAATATAGGCGATAGGTTAGGCGTCGCCTATGTCAACATAGGCAATAAGTTAGGCGCCGCCTACTTTTGCTTAAGCGAGTCCATGGGCGCTGCCTATCAACATAAGTTTTGCCTAATAACCCGTTTTTTAATGGATCAACCCGACCCATGTCTCATCTTGTAAAGATATCCTCTACCCATAAATACCACTCGATTTTTCTTAAATCTAAGAGAAGCCTAAACAACATTTTCATTTCAAAGAAATTCTCTTTTATCATCTAATCTTGCATGCTCACCTTCCCGATTCGTCACGAATTTATCACCAAGCAACTTCTTCTTTAATTTTCTGTAGTTGTTTCATTGCTACGCTCATAATGGTTAACTGGATTTTGTATGAGTTCTTGCTGATAAGAGTATGGTTAGTTTGTTATAATTTTGGAAAAATACATCTCATTGAGTGAAAGGACCTTTTTGACCAAGAGTGCGCCGCATTTCCAATCGCCTATGCTCACTGCCTCATTTAGGCGATTGGTTAGGCGCCGCCTATGCCATTGACTATGCTCACAGCTTCACATAAGCGATAGGTTAGGTGCTGCCTATGTCAACATAGGCGATAGGTTAGGTGGCGCCGATGTCAACATAGGCGATAGGTTAGGCGCCGCCTATGCCATTGCCTATGCTCACTGCCTCACATAGGCGATAGGTTAGGTGCCACCTATTTAAAAATAGGGGATAGGTTAGGTGCCGCCTATGTAAACATAGGCGATAGGTTAGGAACCGCCTATAACAACATAGTAGATAGGTTAGGCGCCGCCTATGCCATTGCCTATGCTCACTACCTCACATAGGCGATAGGTTAGGCGCCGTATATGTCAAGATGGGCGATAGGTTAGGCGACGCCTATGTCAATATAGGAAATAAGTGAGGCACCGCCTACTTACGCTTAGGCGAGTCCATGGACGCCGCCTATCAACGTAAGTTTTTCCTAATAACCCATTTTTGATTGGACTAACCCGAACCATGTCTCGTCTTTTGAATATATCCTCTACCCTTAAACCACACTCAATTTTTCATAAACCTAAGTACCGCCCAAACAACCTTTCCCTTTCCAAGACCTTCTCTTTTCTCATCTAATCTTGGAGGCTCACCTTCCCGATTCGTTAAGAATTTATTGACAAGTAAATTGTTCTTTAATTTTTTGTAGTTGTTTCATTGCTACGCTCATAATGGTTAACTGGATTTTGTATGATTTCTTGGTGATAAGAGTATGGTTAGTTTGTTATGATTGTGGAAAAACATATCTCATTGAGTGAAAGGACCTTTTCAACCAAGAGTGTGCCGCATTTCTAATTGTCTGTGCTCACTGCCTCACTTCGATGATAGGTTAGGCGCCGCCTATGCCATTTCGTATGCTCACTGTCTCTCATGGGCGATAGGTTAAGTGCCGTCTAAGTCAACATAGGCGATAGGTTAGGCGCAACCTATGTCATAATAGGCGATAGGTTAGGTGCCGCCTATGCCATTACCTGTGCTCACTACCTCACATAGGCGATAGGTTAGGCGCCGCCTATGTCAACATAGGCGATAGGTTAGGCGCCGCCTATGTTAGTATAGGCTATAGGTTTGGCGCCGCCTTTGACAACATAGGTGATAGGTTAGGCGCCACCTATGCCATTGCGAATGCTCACTGCCTCACATAGGCAATAGGTTAGGCACCACCTATGTCAATATAGGCGATAGGTTAGGCGCTGCCTATGTCAACATAGGCAATAGGTTAGGCGCCGCCTACTTATGCTTAAGCGAGTCCATAGGTGCTGCCTATCAATATAGGTTTTGCCTAATAACCCATTTTTGAATGGACCAACTCGACCCATGTCTCATCTTTTAAACATATCCTCGGCCCTTAAACACCACTCGATTTTTCTTAAATCTAAGCGACGCCTAAACAACATTTCCGTTTCAAAGAAATTCTCTTTTCTCATCTAATCTTGCATGCTCACCTTCCCGATTCGTTACGAATTTATCGCCAAGTAACTTGTTCTTTAATTTTCTGTAGTTGTTTCATTGCTACGCTCATAATGGTTAACTGGATTTTGTATGAGTTCTTGGTGATAAGAGTATGGTTAGTTTGTTATGATTTTGGAAAAATACATCTCATTGAGTGAAAGGACCTTTTTGACCAAGAGTGCGCCGCATTTCCAATCGCCTATGCTCACTGCCTCATTTAGGCGATAGGTTAGCCGCCACCTATGCCATTGACTATGCTCACTGCCTCACATAAGCGATAGATTTGGTGCTGCCTATGTCAACATTGGCGATAGGTTAGGCGGCGCCTATGCCAACATAGGTGATAGGTTAGGCGCTGCCTATGCCATTGCATATGCTCACTGTCTCACATAGGCGATAGGTTAGGTGCCACCTATGTCAAAATAGGTGATAGGTTAGGCGCCGCCTATGTAAACATAGGCGATAGGTTAGGCACCGCCTATAACAACTTACTTGGTGATAAATTCGTGACGAATTAGGAAGGTGAGCCTGCAATAATAGATGTTTAAAGAGAAGGGCTTGGAAAGGGAAAGTTTGTTTGGGCAGCGCTTAGGTTTTAGAAATATTGAGTGGGATTTAAGGGTAGAGGATATATTTAAAAGATGGGAAATAGGCGGGGCTAAACCTATCGCTTATGTTGACATAGGCGGGGCTAAACCTATGACCTATGTTGGCATAGGCGGCGCCTAACCTATCGCCTATGTGAGGCAGTGAGCATAGGAAATGGC
The DNA here is from genome assembly GCA_030864225.1 of Capsicum baccatum var. pendulum. Classification (NCBI taxonomy): domain Eukaryota; kingdom Viridiplantae; phylum Streptophyta; class Magnoliopsida; order Solanales; family Solanaceae; genus Capsicum; species Capsicum baccatum. The sequence continues at coordinate 225,284,933 of CM061555.1, read as the reverse complement.
AAAGGTGGCGCCTAACCTATCGCCTAAGTGAGGCAGTGAGCATAGGCGATCTGAAATGCAGCCCACTATTGTTCGAAAAGGTCCTTTCACTCAATGAGATGTATTTTTCCAAAATCATAACAAACTAATCATACTCTTATCACCAAGCACTACTATAAAATCCAGTTCACCATTATGATCTTAGCAATAAAACAACAACGGAACATAAAAGAACAATTTACTTGATAATAAATTCGTGACCAATCGGGAAGGTGAGCCTACAAGATTAGATGAGAAAAGAGAACTGCTTGGAAAGGGAAGGGTTGTTTGGGCGGCTCTTAGGTTTAAGAAATATTATGTGGAGTTTAAGGGTAAAGGATATATTTGAAAGATGAGACATGGGTCGGGTTGGTGCATTCAAAAATGGGTTATTAGGCAAAATTTACATTTTAAGGCGGCGCCCATGGACTCGGCTAAGCATAACTAGGCAGCGCCTAACCTATCGCCTATGTTGACATAGGTGGCGCCTAACCTATCACCTATGTGAGGCAGTGAGAATAGGCAAAGGCATAGGCAGCGCCTAACCTATCCCTTATGTTGACATAGGTGGCGCCTAACCTTTCGCCTATGTTGTTATAGGCAGCGCCTAACCTATCGCCTATGTGATGCGGTAAGCATAGGCAATGGCATAGGCGGGCCTAATCTATAGCCTATGTCAGGCAGTAAGCATAGAAAATGGCATAGGCGGTGCCTAACCTATCACCTAAGTGAGGTCGTGAGCATAGGCGATTGAAAATGCGAGGCACTCTTGGTCGAAAAGGTCCTTTCACTCAAAGAGATGCATTTTTTCAAAATCATAACAGACTACCATACTCTTATCACCAAGCACTACTACAAAATCCAGTTAACCATTATGAGCGTAGCAATGAAAAAAAACTAAGGAACATGAAAGAACAACTTACTTGGTGATAAATTCCAGAAGGTGAGCCTGCAAAATTAGATGAGACAACAGAAGGGCTTGGAAAGGGAAAGGTTGTTTGGGTGGCACTTAGGTTTAAGAAAAATTAAGTGGGTTTTAAGGGTAGAGTATATATTTAAAAGATGAGACATGGGTCGGGTTGGTCCTTTCAAAAATGAATTATTAGGCAAAACTTATGTTGATAGGCGGCGCCTAACCTATTGACAATGTTGACATAGGCGGCGCCTAACCTATCGCCTATGTTGAAATAGGTGGCACCTAACCTATCACCTATGTGAGGCAGTAAGCATAGGCAATGTCATAGGCGGCGCCTAACCTATCGCCCATATTGACATAGGCGGCGCCTAACCTATCGCCTATGTTGACATTGGCGGCGCCTAACCTATCGCCTATGTTGACACAGGCGGCGCCAAATCTATAGCCTATGTTGACATAGGTTTCACCTAACCTATCGCCTATGTGAGGCAGTAAACAAAGGCAATACCTTATGCAGCACCTAACCTATCGCCTATATTTATTTAGGCAGTGCCTAACCTATCGCCTATGTGAGGCTGTGAGCATAGGCAATGGCATAGGCAGCGCCTAACCTAACACTTATGTTGACATGGGCGGCGCCTAACAGATCACCTATACTGACATAGGCAGCATCTAACCTATTGCCTATGTGAGGCAGTGAGAATAGGCAATGGCATAGGCAGCGCCTAACATATCGCCTATGTTGAGATAGGCGGCACCTAACCGATCGCATCTGTGAGGCAGTGAGCATAGACAATGGCATAGGCGGTGCCTAACCTATCGCCTATGTTGACATTGGCGGTGCCTAACCTATCACCAATATTGAAATAGGCGGTGCCTAAACTATCACCTATGTGAGGCAGTGAGCATAGATAATGGCATACGAGGCGCCTAACCTATCGCCTAAGTGAGGCAATGAGCATAGGGGATTGAAAATGCGGTACACTCTTGGTCGAAAAGGTCCTTTTATTTAATGAGATGTATTTTTCCAACATTATAACAAACTAACCATACTCTTATCACCAAGTACTGCTACAAAATCCAGTTAATCGTTATGAGCGTAGCAATGAAACAACTATGGAACATGAAGAAACTACTTACTTGGTAATAAATTTGTGATGAATCGTGAAGGTGGGCCTTCAAGATTAGATGAGAAAAGAGAAGGGCTTGGAAAGGGAAAGGTTATTTTGGCGGCACTTAGGTTTAAGTAAAATTGAGTGGGGTTTAAGGGTAGAGAATATATTTAAAAGATGAGACATGGGTCGGGTTGGTCTATTCAAAAACGGGTTATTAGGAAAAACCTATGTTGATAGGCGGCGCCCATGGACTCTCATTAGCATAAGTAGGCGGCGCCTAACCTATTGACTATGTTGACATAGGCGGCACCTAACCTATCACCTATGTTGATATAGGTGGCGCCTAACCTATCGTCTATGTGAGGCATTTAGCATAGGCAATGGCATAGGCGGCACCTAACCTATCGGCTATGTTGACATAGGAGGCGCCTAACCTATCTCCTATGTTGACATAGGCAACACCTAACCTATCGCCTATGTGAGGCGGTGAGCATAGACAATGGCATAGGTGGCGCCTAACCTATAGACTATGTGAGGCAGTGAGCATAGAAAATGGCATAGGCTGCACCTAACCTATCGCCTATGTTAGGCAGTGAGCATAGGAGATTGAAAATGCTGGGCACTCTTGGTTAAAAAGGTTCATTAACTCAATGAGATGTATTTTACCAAAATCTTAACAAACTAACCATACTCTTATCACCAAGCACTACTACAAAATCCAGTTAACCATTATGAGCATAGTAATGAAAAAAAACTAGGGAACATGAAAGAACAACTTACTTAGTGATAAATTCCCGAAGTTGAGCCAACAAAATTAGATGAGACAAGAGAAGGGCCTGGATAGGGAAAGGTTGTTTGGGCGGCACATAGGTTTATGAAAAATTAAGTGGGGTTTAAGGGTAGAGGATATATTTAAAACATGAGACATGGGTCGGGTTGGTCCTTTTAAAAATGAATTACTACGCTAAACTTACGTTGATAGGCGGCGCCCATGGATTTGCCTATGCATAAGTAGGCGGCGCCTAACCTATTGCCTCTGTTGACATAGGCGACGCCTAACCTATCGCCTATGTGGACATTGGTGGCACCTAACCTATCGCCTATGTGAGGTAGTGAGCATAGGCAATGGCATAGGCGGCGCCTAACGTATCGCCTATATTGACTTAGGCGGTGCCTAACCTATTGCCTATGTTGACATAGGCGGTGCCTAATCTATCGCCTATGTTCATATAGGTGGAACCTAACCTATCGCCTATGTGAGGCAGTGAGCAAAGGCAATACCTTATGCAGCACCTAACCTATCGCCTATGTGAGGCAGTAAGCAAAGGCAATACCTTATGCAGCACCTAACCTATCGCCTATATTAATTTAGGCAGTGCCTAACCTATCGCCTATGTGAGGCAGTGAGCATAGTCAATGGCATAGGCTGCGCCTAACCTATCGCCTAAATGAGGCATTGAGTATAGGCGATTGGAAATGCGGCACACTCTTGGTCAAAAAGGTCCTTTCACTCAATGAGATATATTTTTCCAAAATCATAACAAACTAACCATACTCTTATCACCAAGAACTTATACAAAATCCAATTAACCATTATGAGCGTAGCAATGAAACAACTACAGAAAATTAAAGAAGAAGTTGCTTGGTGATAAATTCGTGACGAATCAGGAAGGTGAGCATGCAAGATTAGATGAGAAAAGAGAATTTCTTTGAAACAAAAATGTTGTTTAGGCGTCGCTTAGATTTAAGAAAAATCGAGTGCTGTTTAAGGGTAGAGGATATCTTTAAAAGATGAGACATGGGTCGGGTTGGTCCATTAAAAAATGGGTTATTAGGCAAAACTTATGTTGATAGGCAGCGCCCATGGACTCGCTTAAGCATAAGTAGGTGGCGCCTAACCTATTGCCTATGTTGACATAGGCGGCGCCTAACCTATCGCCTATATTGACATAGGTGGTGCCTAACCTATTGCCTATGTGAGGCAGTGAGCATTCACAATGGCATAGGCGGTACCTAACCTATCACCTATGTTGACATAGGTGGCGCCAAACCTATATCCTATGTTAACATAGGTGGCGACTAACCTATCGCCTATGTTGACATAGGCGCCACCTAACCTATCGCCTATGTGAGGCAGTGAGCATAGGCAATGGCATAGGCGACACCTAGCCTATCACCTATTATGACGTAGGTGGCGCCTAACCTATTGCCTATGTTGACTTAGGCGGCACCTAACCTATCATCTAAGTGAGGCAATGAGCATAGGCAATTAGAAAAGCGGCACACTCATGGTTGAAAAGGTCCTTTCACTCAATGAGATATGTTTTTCCACAATCATAACAAACTAACCATACTCTTATCACCAAGAACTCATACAAAATCCAGTTAACCATTATGAGCGTAGCAATGAAACAACCACAGAAAATTAAAGAAAAACTTACTTGGTGATAAATTCTTGACGAATCGGGAAGGTGAGCCTCCAAGATTAGATGAGAAAAGAGAAGGACTTGGAAAGGGAAAGGTTGTTTGGGCAGTGCTTAGGTTTAGTAAAAATTGAGTGGAGTTTAAGGGTAGAGGATATATTGAAAAGATGAGACATGGTTCGGGTTAGTCCATTCAAAAACGGGTTATAAGGCAAAACTTACGTTGATAGGAGGCACCCATGGACTCACCTAAGTGTAAGTAGGCGGTGCCTCACTTATTTTCTATATTGACATAGGCATCGCCTAACCAATCGCCTATGTTGACATAGGCGGCGCCTTACTTATCGCCTATGGTTACGTAGGTGGCGCCTAACCTATCTCCTATGTGAGGTAGTGGGCATAGGCAATGGCATAGGCGGCTCCTAACCTATCGCCTATGTTGACATAGGCGGTGCCTAACCTATCGGCTATGTTGACATAGGCGGCGCCTAACCTATCGCCTATGTTGACATGGGCGGCGCCTAACCTATCGCCTATGTGAGGCAGTGAGCATAGGCAATGGCATAGGTGGCGCCTAACCTATCTCCTATGTTGTTATAGACGGTGCCTAACCTATCGTCTATGTTTACATAGGCGGCGCCTAACCTATCCCCTATTTTGACATAGGTGGCACCTAACCTATCGCCTATGTGAGGAAGTGAGCACAGGCAATGGCATAGGCGGCACCTAACCTATCACCTATGTTGACATAGGCGCCGCCTAACCTATCGCCTATGTTGATATAGGAATAACCTAACCTATCGCTTATGTGAGGCAGTGAGCATAGTCAATGGCATAGACGGCGCCTAACCTATCGCCTAAATGAGGCAGTGAGCATAGGCGATTGGAAATGAGGCGCACTCTTGGTCAAAACGGTCCTTTCACTAAATGAGATGTATTTTTCCAAAATCATAACAAACTAACCATACCCTTATCACCAAGAACTCATACAAAATCCAGTTAACCATTATGAGCATAGCAATAACAACTACACAAAATTAAAAAAAGAAGTTGCTTGGTGATAAATTCGTGAAGAATCGGGAAGGTGAGCATGCAAGATTAGATGAGAAAAGAGAATTTCTTTGAAACGGAAATGTTGTTTAGGCGTCACTTAGGTTTAATAAAAATCGAGTGCTGTTTAAGGGTAGAGGATATGTTTCAAAGATGAGACATGGGTCGGGTTGGTCCATTCAAAAACGGGTTATTAGGCAAAACTAATGTTGATAGGCAGCGCCCATGGACTCGCTTAAGCATAAGTAGGCGGCGCCTAACCTATTGCCTATGTTGACATAGGCGGCGCCTAACCTATCGCCTATATTGACATAGGTGGTGCCTAACCTATCGCCTACGTTAGGCAGTGAGCATAGGCGATTTGAAATGCGGCGCACTATTGGTCGAAAAGGTCCTTTCACTCAATGAGATGTATTTTTCCAAAATCATAACAAACTAATCATACTCTTATCACCAAGAACTACTATAAAATCTAGTTCACCATTATTGTATTAGCAAAGAAACAACATCAGAACATGAAAGAATAATTTACTTGGTGATAAATTTGTGACAGATTGGGAAGGTGAGCCTGCAAGATTAGATGAGAAAAGAGAAGGGCTTGGAAAGGGAAGGGTTGTTTTGCAGGCTCTTAGGTTTAAGAAAAATTAAGTGGAGTTTAAGGGTAGAGGATATATTTAAAAGATGAGACATGGGTCGGGTTGGTCCATTCAAAAATGGGTTATTATGTAAAACTTCCGTTGATAGGCGGCGCCCATGGACTCGCCTAAGCTTATGTAGGCGGTGCCTAACCTATCTCCTATGTTGACATAGGTGGAACCTAACCTATCGCCAATGTGAGGCAGTGAGCATAGGCAAAGGCATAGGCGGCGCCTAACCTATCCCCTATGTTGACATAGGCGGCGGCTAACCTATCGCCTCAGTTGACATAGGCGGCGTCTAACCTATCGCCTATGTGAGGCAGTGAGCATAGAAAATGGCATAGGTGGCGCCTAACCTATTGCCTAAGTGAGGTAGTGAGCATAGGCGATTGGAAATGCGTCGCAATCTTGGTTGAAAAGGTCCTTTCAGTCAATGAGATGTATTTTTCCAAAATCATAACAAATTAACCATACTCCTATCACAAAGCTCTACTACAAAATCCAGTTAAACATTATGAGTGTGAAGTATAAGGAAGGTGATTTTGCAGGATTATATGATAAAAGATATGGGATTGGAAGGGAAAGGTTGTTTGGGCAGCGTTGAGGTTTAAGAAAAATAGAGTGGGGTTTAAGGGTAGAGGATATATTAAAAAAATGAGATATGGGTCGGGTTAGTCCATTCAAAAATGGGTTATTATGCAAAACTTACGTTGATAGAAGGCGCCTATGGACTCCCCTAAGCGTAAGTAGGTGACGCCTAACCTGTTGACTATGTTGAGATAGCCGGCGCCTAACCTATCGCCTATGTTAACATAGGCGGCGCCTAACCTATCACCTATGTTGACATAGGCGGCGCCTAACCTATCACCTATGTGCGGCAGTGAGCATAGGAAATAGCATAGGCGGCGCCTAACCTATCGCCTACGTGAGGCAGTGAACATAGGCGATTGAAAATGTGGGGCACTCTTGGTCGAAAACATCCTTTCACTCGATGAGATGTATTTTTCCAAAATCATAACAAACTAACCATACTCTTATCACTAATCACTACTACAAAATCCTGTTAACCATTATGAGCGTAGCAATAAAAAAAACTATGGAACATGAAAGAACAACTTACTTGGTGATAAATTCGGGAAGGTGAGCCTGCAAATTAGATGATAAAAGAGAAGGGCTTGGAAAGGGAAAGGTTGTTTGGGCGGCGCTTAGGTTTAAGAAAAATTAAGTGAGGTTTAAGGGTAGAGGATATATTTAAAAGATGAGACATGGGTTGGGTTGGTCCTTTCAAAAATGGATTTTTAGGCAAAACTTACGTTAATAGGCGGCGCCCATGGACTCTCCTAAGCATAAGTAGGCGGCGCCTAACCTATTGCCTATGTTGACATAGGCGGCGCCTAACCTATCGCCTATGTTGACATAGGTGGAACCGAACCTATCGTCTATGTGTTGAAGTGAGCATAGGCAATGGCATAGGAGGCACCAAACCTATCGCCTATATTGTCATAGGCGGCGCCTAACCTATCGCCTATGTTGACATAGGCGGCGCCTAATCTATCGCCTATGTTTACATAGGATGCACCTAATCTATTGCCTATGTGATGCAGTGAGAATAGGCAATGGCATAGGCGGCGCCTAACCTATCACCTATGTTGACATAGGCGGCGCCTAACCTATCGCCTATGTTGACATTGCCGGTGCCTAACATATCGCCTAAATTGTCATAGGTGGTGCCTAACCTATCGCCTATGTTAGGCAGTGAGCAAAGGTAATGTCTTAGGCGACTCCAAACCTATCACCTATGTTGACATAGTTGGCGCATAACCTATCGCCTATGCAAGGCAGTGAGAATAGGCAAAGGCATAGGCGGCGCCTAACCTATCGCCGATGTTAACATAGGCGGCGCCTAACCTATCGCCTATGTTGACATAGGCGGCACCTGACCTATCACCTATGTGAGGCAGTGAGCATATAAATGGCATAGGCGCTGCCTAGCCTATTGCCTTAGTGAGGCAGTAAGCATAGGCGATTGGAAATGCGGCGCACTCTTGGTCGAAAAGGTCCTTTCACTCAATGAGATGCATTTTTCCAAAATCATAACAAACTAAACATACTCTTATAACCAAGCACGACTACAAAATCCAGTTAACCATTTTAAGCGTAGCAATGAAACAACTAAGGAACATGAAAGAATAACTTACTTGGTGATAAATTCGTGACGAATAAGGAAGGTGATCATGCAAGATTAGATGGTAAAATAGAAGGGCTTGGAAAAGGAAAGGTTGTTTAGGCGGCACTTAGGTTTATGAAAAATAGAGTGGGGTTGAAGGCTAGAGGATATATTTAAAAGTTGAGACATTGGTCGGGTTAGTGCATTCAAAAATGGGTTATTAGGCAAAACTTACGTTGATAGGCGGCACCCATGGACTCGCCTAAGCATAAGTAGGTGGTGCCTAACCTATTGCATATGTTGACATAGGCGGCGCCTAACCTATCGCCTATGTGAGGCAGTGAGCATAGGCAATGGCCTAGGCGGCGCCTAACCTATCGCCCATGTTGACATAGGCGGCGCCTAACCTATCGCCTATGTTGCCATAGGCGGTGCCTAACCTATAGCCTATGTTGACATAGGCGGCGCCTAACCTATCACCTATGTTGGCATTGGCGGCGCCTAACGTATCACCTATGTTGACATAGGCGGTGCCTAACCTATCGCCTATGTTGAATAGGCGACGCCTAACATATCGCCTATGTTGACATAGGCGGCGCCTAACCTATAGCCTATGTCAGGCAGTGTGCATAGTAAATGGCATAGGCGGCACGTAATCTATCGCCTATGTGTGGCAGTGAGCATAGGCGATTGAAAATGCGGGGAACTCTTGGTCGAAACGGCCCTTTCAATCAATGAGATGCAGTTTTCCCAAATAATAACAAACTAACCATACTCTTATCACCAAGCACTACTACAAAATCTAGTTAACCATTATGAGCATAGCAATGAAAATAAACTAGGGAACATGAAAGAACAACTTACTTGGTAATAAATTGCGGAAGATGAGCCTGCAAAATTAGATGAGACAAGAGAAGGGCTTGGAAAGGGAAAGGTTGTTTGGGCGGCACTTAGGTTTAAGAAAAATTAAGTGGGGTTTAAGGTTAGAGGATATATTTAAAAGATGAGACATGGGTCGGGTTGGTCCTTTCAAAAATGAATTATTAGGCAAAACTTATGTTGATAGGCGGGGCACATGGAATTGCCTAAGCATAAGTAGGCGACGACTAACCTACTGCCTACGTTGACATAGGCGGAACCTAACCTATCGCCTATGTTGACATAGGTGGTACCTAACCTATCGCCTATGTAAGGCAATGAGCATAGGCAATGGCATAGGCGGTGCCTAACCTGTCGCCTATATTGACATAGGTGGCGCCTAACCTATCGCCTATGTTTATATAGGCGACACCTAATCTATCGCCTATTTTGACATAGGTGTCGCCTAGCCTATCGCCTATGTGAGGCAGTGAGCAAAGCCAATAGCATAGGCGGCGCCTAACCTTTCGCCTCTATTGACATAGTCGGTGCCTAACCTATCGCCTATGTGAGGCAGTGAGCATAGGCAATGGCATAGGAGGCGCCTAACCTATTGCCTATGTTGACATAGGCGGCGCCTAACATATCACCTATATTAACATAGGCAGCGCCTAACCTATCGCCTATGTGAGGAAGTGAGCATAGGCAATGGCATAGGCGGCGCCTAAGATTTCGCCTAAGTGAGGCAGTAAGCATAGGGGATTGAAAATACGGCGCACTCTTGGTCGAAAAGGTCCTTTCACTCAAAAAGATGTATTTTTCCAGAATCATAACAAACTAACCATACTCTTATCACCAAGCACTACTACGAAATCCTGTTAACCATTATGATCTAGCAATGAAACAACTACAGAACATGAAATAACATCTTATTTGGTGATAAATTCGCGATGAATAAAGAAGGTGAGCCTGCAAGATTAGATGAAAAAAGATAAGGGCTTGGAAAGGGAAAGGCTGTTTGGGCGGCGCTCATGTTTCAAAGAAATTGAGTGGGATTTAAGAGTAGAGAATATATTTTAGAGATGAGAAATGGGTCGTGTTGGTCCATTAAAAAATTGTTTATTAGGAAAAACTTACTTCGATAGGCGGCGCCCATGGACTCGCATAAGTCTAAGTAGGTGGTGCCAAACCTATCGCCTATGTTGACATAGACGATGCCTAACCTATCGCCTATGTTGAAATAGGTGGCACTTAACCTATCGTTTATGTGAGGCAGTGAGCAAAGGCAATGGCATTGGCGGCACCTAACCTATCGCCTATGTTGACATAGGCGGCACCTAACCGATCGCATATGTAAGGCAGTGAGCATAGGCAATGGCATAGGCGGCTCCTAACCTATCACCTATGTTGACATAGGCGGCGCCTAACCTATCACCAATATTGAAATAGGTGGTGCCTAAACTATCGCCTATGTGAGGCAGTGAGCATAGGCAATGGCATAGGCGGCGCCTAACCTATCGCCGAAGTGAGGCAGTGAGCATAGGGGATTGAAAATGCGGTGCACTCTTGGTCGAAAAGGTCCTTTTGTTCAATGAGATGTATTTTTCCAAAATTATATCAAACTAACCATACTCTTATCACCAAGCACTACTAAAAAGTACATTTAACCATTATGAGCGTAGCAATGAAACAACTACGAAACATGAAAGAACAACTTACTGGGTTATAAATTTATGACGAATCGGGTAGGTGAGCCTGCAAGATTAGATGAGAAAAGAGAATGGCTTTGAAAGGGAAATGTTGTTTAGGCGTCGCTTAGGTTTATGAAAAATTGAGTGGGGTTTAAGGGTAGAGGATATATTTAAAAGATGAGACATGGGTCGGGTTGGTCCATTTAAAAATGGGTTATTAGGCAAAACTTATGTTGATAGGCGGCGCCCATGGACTCGCTTAAGCATAAGTAGGCGGCGCCTAACTGATAACGCTCAATCTACATCTCTCGTAGGATTGTAAAGCGGTCGTAGTCAAATATAGAACCCAACTGGGTTGGGTATCGATCCCTCAGGGAATAGCTTGGTCAACAAGTAAGCAACGATTACTAGACTTTTAGTGCAAGTCTCGTAAAAAGGGGGGATTGTAATGTGTAACCAAAATATTAAAGTAAATACTGAAAATAGCAAAGTAAAAAGAAAGAATGTTTAGTAGGTTGTAAAACAATGAGAATTGAAGAGTTGGGGTTATGTCCACCTTCTGATGTTACGTCTCTATTAGCTATCAGTTATGCGGAATTCAGACATGCATGTGCTTATAGAGAATTGTATTTGATGGTAAATCCAGGCGTCTTTCGACCTATTCGAGGATTATTTCACTTTAACTCTTTCGAGAATAAAGCGTATCTGACGGTACAAATTCTCCAAGAGATTAATCCAGTTACGGCACTAACTTTTTAATAGGGGATGGGACCCTACCACCTTGACATTATCTCTTTTCCAGACATATAACTTTTCTTTCGAACAAGTTAATGCTATACTGGCGTATTCTTGCATTTGCAACCACAAAGAATTTAGATTAAGATGAAGAGAATAATGATATAAGCAGCATACGTGTCACAAACTCACAAACTCATAGCAATAGATAGTATCTCATACGGCTTCCATAACCCCAACAGAGAGGTTTAGATACCCATGAGTGCGAAGGAAATCACAATAGACATTGTTATTATACCACAATAAAGATTTCGTGTAGTAGTAGTGTGGTAGGCGTTAGGCGTGAGTTCCTAGCAAAGTAAAGTTTCTCTTGTTGTGGAAATTAAGAATTTAATAGAGGAATAGAAGAAGAATAAAAAGTAGAATTAAAAGTAGTAGTGAATGAATTGTAAGGTAAGATGAGAGTTTTTGTTAAGTAGAATGAATAAAAATCTCTAGCAAAATAGGGTATTTATAATACCCATATCCTATTCCTACTAAGCTAATGAATTACTTAACCAAATCCTACTAAGCTAATGAAATACTTAACCCAATTGTATGAGGTTAATTTATCATTATCCTAATCCTAATAAATTACTGCTAGTCCCTAAAGTCTTTAGAATTGCTGTTTTAGCCCGGGATAGATTTTCCATGCGCCACTTTTGGTCCTTGGTGTCCAAGACTCCCTTTTCTCCTTTCGTGAAGCTTTCTTTGGCGTCAGGATATCCATAAAATGCTGAATTCTGCATCATTTATACCTAAAACTTTGCTAATCATGTTTGTTAGCTCACTTATAGGAAAAAGGACTAATAGTGCATCAAATATATAATTTGTTCTCAAAACATTGCTAAAATATGGGTAAAATATAGCACTATAGGCGTGTAAATTCGCCTATCATCAACACCCCACACTTGAAGCTTTGTTCGTCCTCGACCAAACTATCATGTCCATCTAAACATCAACTTAGGGTTTCACAGTATCAACACAAAATATTCATCAAGACAAGCACAACAATTATCAACAAAGAGTAGTTTTCCGATCATTAGTAGAAACGATTCAACCTCTAACATAGACTCGTGATGGTAGTTAATTCATATCCAAAAGTTAAGGTACAAAGAGTTATACACAACTACCCAAAACTCATTAACCATGTGGGTCTCACAATATATTACCCATAATCACTCACAAGTATAGCATATTTTTCAAACATGGGTATAGAAATATCCTTGCTCTCCCTCTCACAAAGAATTCATATGCAGCAACTGATGACCATAGGCTTGCCCTTAGTGTAATGCCCCACTAAATGTCAGAATGCTAAGCTTAGGATCAACTAGGTCTTTTACGGGTTGTAATGTAGGCTAAGGAACAGGTAGGACTATTTTGGTCAAAAATAGTGACTATGTTCCTAAGCGCTTTAATACATCACATTGTATCATTAACACTTTTCTTTCAAACAACCTTTCTACCTTCTTTTATTCTACCACCCTTTTTCTCCTCTTTTGTTTTTCAATTTTAAGCAAATTTTCAGCTTTCCTTTCCTTTTTCTTTTCATAACATACCTCTTATGATAGCAATTCTTTTTCATAACAAATTCAAGCACCATTACATTCTAAATCATCATACTTACCCAACTTCCTCTTATTTTGTCACATGACTTTACACTTTAAAGCACTTAGGAATTTGGATCAAATTATGGTCTTGAAAAAAAATGGATTAGGCTTACATATGAGGCTGTCAAAGAATATAGGCTAAAGGCTCAAAAGGGTTTAACTAGGATGATGTCCATGGGTAGGTTACAATGAGGGTAAACAATTACAGGTTGCCAAAGAAATGCCTAAATCATCTCCTAAACTTGTACTCTTTATTTTTGCTTTACATACATACCAGGCAAGCTCTAGCATCAGCCACAAACATAGAATATACAATATCCTCACACACACAAGGCACATGGTCGCCTTTATCGGGAGTAGTATAGACTCTTGACCCAACAACTGAAGGAATTATACCACACAATATCACGTAGTGAGTCACAATTAGAGCCTAAACGTCTCAATAGTCATGATTTTAGCACAAACTCTTATTATAATCTCATGCTGCCTATTAGAATAATTTCATGCGAAGCTAAGTAAAAAAAATTAACTACAAAAAAAATGAAAAACGAAAAAAACTCAAACAAACAAACATAAATAAATGCAAATGCGGATAAAGGAGTATAGCATGCAAATAACACCCCACACTTAGACGGGACACTGCTCTCAGTGGAAAATTAATACGAAGAACCTGGTTAGTCGGACTCCTCCTCTATGTCGGGGGTCATACCCCCTTCGACGGAATCATCATAGGAGTCGTCGTCATTAGAATTTTCCTCTACGTCAGAGTCTAGCATTCGTCGCTCATCATAGGTCGGCAGTTGGAACACGTCCACCACTCATCATTGTGAACCGAGCCATGCCATAAAGATGGATAAAGAAACTCTCATCCCGAACATGTCTCTCTCCCGTAGTAAGGTTGACACCATGTGTGGTTTCAGCATCTTTGACCTTTGTGAGGTTAACCTTCTTTGGATTGTGTGGGAGTCTATGATTAGCCTATTTGTCTTCGATGTCTTCCTTCCTCAAGATTGCAGTCAACAAGTTGCCGAAACTTAAATGGGACCGCTTGTGTAGCCTGGCTTTCCGCATGGTGGATCGAATAATTGCTCCAAAGTTGATAGGGACATTTGTTATCAGTGCGTATACCAAGTACACTCTATCTCTTGTTATCTTGGTGTACTGGGTCCCTGGTATGAGGCAAGAGTTGACAATACGCAACCATATCCTTGCTTCCCTATTCAAAGGAGCATATGGGAAGGTGTTGTGTCGTCCAGTGTCTTTTTGTCTGCTCCACCTTCCCATGGATCTACTTCCACAAAGTGTGTGTCGAATTGCTCTATATGGAGGTCTACTGTACAACTCTTTGAATGGTGATGGATAGACTGAAGGCAAGCCAAGAAAGGAGTTGAAGAAATCCGCATTGAGTTGTAAAACTTGGCCCCGAATCTTGACCTCGTTGCCTGTGGTTTTCGGTAACTAGTTGGCATAAAATTCTTTTGTCAAATCGAGATTACATTCTCGCATGTCTCAGAAGATGAAATCAAGATGTAATGCCATGATCTTGGCCAACATGCGCGACTCCTTCTTCGCTAGTCTTTCCTTGTTTATCAAGTCCACATGAACATATTTTCTTTCCTTGTTGTTCCTATACCATTCCTTCGCTTCCTCCTCAAGAACCTATTTTATTCCAAACATGCGGCGTGGTAATTGCATTGAGGATTATTCTCCTTGCTCTTTGCGGCCTCTTTTCTTGCCTTTTTGGGAAGTGGTAGCCTTTTCTTTGCCTTGTCTTGCTTTGGGTGCCATTGTACCTGAGACTTAGAACAATGTTCATGTTAGCATCATCTCAATGGATACAATCTATACACAAGCAATAGGGGTACCACCCCACACTTAGATTGTTGATACAAATTAGTGAAGTAAAAGAGGTCGATTACTTAGACTTCATCGACATACCTTTTAGGTGCTATATTCCAACAATCAAATCAGATATGTCACCCTTCTTGTAATCTTTGCAATACTTTTATGATGGATATAGCAAGACTACTACATAGGGATTACATGATGGTATAGCATCTAACAATAATCACAACCTCCTATGTTGGCAGGCCACTATAAGTCTCATTCCGATGAACAAGTCATTCCAACATGTAAGTATTCAAGTGACAAGATTATGCAATGTTAATGACTATGTAAATTCCGTAAGTAGTATAACAATGCATCAATATCAAATTCAAGTTGGAAACAAGTTAAGATTATCCCAACGTATATGTTCACTCACTTGGTTGTATATCAACAATTCAAACACATTCTTATCACCAATATTTCTTCAAGATTTAGCAATTCATAATAGGCATGATAATGTAGTACTTACGAAAAATAAATGAAGAACAAAGAAGTACTTACTTGATTAATGCCTTTGGTTGATGTTCTTGTAAAGAATTAGAGCAAAAGGAAAATTTTTGAGATGATTTGGAGAGTATGTGCGGCGCCTAGTTAGGTTTTCCAATGTGTTTGTGTTTCAAGACTAAGTCTCCTATTTATAGAAAAAGGTTGGGTCGGGTTTTGACCCATTTAAAATCGGTTTGGGAGATAAAAAGTGACCATAGGCTGCGCCTTTAACTTTGCCTATGCTTGGCATAGGCTACGCCTTTTACTTTGCCTTTGGTGAGCATAGGCGGCGCCTAGTGCAAAGCCATTAGTGACCATAGGCGGCGCCTTTCACTTTGCATTTGAGATTCATAGACAAAAGGCTTTAGCATAGGCGGCGCCTATGCTATGGCATACTTGAGCATGGGTGGCGCCTATGCTATGGCACACTAGATTCCGAGACCTTAGGCCATAGTATAGGCCTTGCCTTGTTCGTGGCCTAGTTTTACCTAGGACTAGCCTTGTTCGATGCCTATATTTTCATGAGCAATGCTCAATCCATAGCCTTTTGCATCTTTATTCCTAACATACCACCTTTACCATGCAATCCGTCCAAATCAAAATTTGAAACCGATCTCCTCGTTGTATACCTCTTGCACCTACATTTGCTCAAAACCAATGAAAACGATTAGTACGATGGGTTGCCTCCCACCAAGAACCTTAGTTTTGGTCGTGGCATGACTCTTCTTTTTGGATTTTTGTTAATCAAAAGCAAAACACATACTAGAACGAAAAAAAATGAAAAATGATAAACGATGGGTTGCCTCCCATCTAGCGCCTTATTTATTGTCGCAGCACACCATAGTTACCTCGAGTACTTAGACTTCGTCGAGATAAGTGATGGCCATATAATTTATCGAATCAAGAGGACCGATATAGGGTTTAACTCGTTGGCCATTCACTTTAAAGATAACACCATTGGTGTCTTCCAACTCAACTACTCCGGACGAGTAGACTTGGATAACTTTGTATGGACTAGACCACTTGGACTTTAACTTACCTGGGAATATCTTCAATCTGTAATTTAAGAGAAGCACCATATCATCCTTTTGAAAGTTTCGTCGAACAATCTGCTGATCATGATTCTTCTTCATCCGCTCCTTGTATAGGTCCGATCTCTCATAAGCATGTAGACGGAATTCATCCATCTCGTTCAATTGCTCCAATCTTAGATTCATTGCATCATCCCAATTTAGATTTAATCGTTTTAATTCCCGCAATGCCTTATGCTCAAGCTCAATGGGTAAGTGACACGCCTTCCCATAAACTAGTTGATAAGGGGACATGCCAATTGGTGTTTTGAATGCCGTCCTATAGGCCCATAGTGCATCGTCCAACTTCCGAGACCAATATTTCCTATTAGCATTTACCGTCTTCGCAAGGATTTGCTTGATCTCCCGATTGGAAACCTCTACCTGGCCACTAGTTTGTGGGTGATAAGGCGTGGCTACCTTATGTTGCTTGACACCATATTTTTCCAACACGGATTTGAATAGCTTGTTGCAAAAGTGAGATCCTCCATCGCTTATAATAGTACGTGGTACTCCAAAGCTAGAGAAGATATTTCTCTTTAAGGATGCTACAACACACTTTCCCTCATTGTCGTCCAATGCTACAGCTTCAACCCATTTTGAGAAATAATCTACAGCAACTAGGATGTACTTCATTCCAAATGAATTTACGAATGGACCCATGAAATCAATACCCCATACATCAAAGAGCTCTACTTCAAGGATTTTTGACATGGGCATCTCATGGTGTTTCAAAATAGCACCTTGTCTTTGGCATTGGTCATATCTTCTAACAAAGTCGTAGGCATCTATGAATATCGAAGGCCAATAATATCCACTTTGCAATACCTTTCTTGCTGTCCGATTACCTGCGTGATGTCCACCAACTTGGGAAGTATGGCATGCTTCCAATATATTAGGCACCTCTACATGAGATATACATCGTCGAATAACACCATCTGCACATCGTCGAAACAAATATGGCTCATCCCAAAAGTAGTGTTGTACATCATGCATAAACTTCCTTTTTTGATGGTAAGTTAAGTTTGCAGGTATCACATTACTCACCACAAAATTTGCAAAGTCGGTATACCATGGTAATCCTTCCATTGTTGCTGCTAAGATCTCCTCATCAGGGAATGCATCATCAATCTCGATTTCAGGCTGCGCCACATGCTCGTTCTCGAGTCTAGACAGATGGTCAGCCACTTGGTTCTCACAACCTCTTCTATCTTTAACCTCAAAATCAAATTCTTGCAGCAACAAAACCCATCGAATTAGTCTTGATTTTGAATCCTTCATTGTCATTAGATACCCTAGAGTTGCATGATCTGTATGAACTATCACTTTGGTACCCAACAAATAAGCTCGGAACTTCTCAAACGCATACACAACCGCTAGGAGCTCTTGTTCTGTGACAGTTTAGTTCTTTTGGGCTTTGTTTAGGACCTTACTCGCATAGTAGATAGGATGAATTAGCTTCTCCTTTATTTTTCCAAGTACAGCACCAACGGCTACCCCACTAGCATCACACATGACTTCGAACGGGAGAGACCAATCTGGTGCTACCATGATAGGGGCTTCAATTAGTTTTCCTTTGAGGCATTCAAATGCCTTCAAACAATCTTCATTGAAGTCAAACTTTGCGTCTTTCTCCAAGAGTTTGCACAATGGACTAGTAATTTGGGAGAAATCGTTGATGAACCGCCGATAGAAACCTGCATGACCGAGAAAACTACGAACTCCCTTCACAGAAATTGGAGGTTGTAGCTTCTCAATGATTGAAATTTTTGCTCAATGAACCTCAATTCCCCTTTCGGAGATTTTATGCCCAAGAACGATATCTTCTTTTACCATAAAATGGCACGTCTCCCAATTCAGCACTAGGTTGAATTCTACACATCTTTCCAATGCCATGCTTAGGTTTGCCAAGCACGCTTCAAAAGACTCACCAATACTGAAAAATCATCCATAAATACCTCCAAAGTGTCTTCAACCATATCAGAAAAAATGGACATCATACATCGCTAAAAGGTGGCTGGTGCGTTACATAGCCTGAATGGCATACGTTTGAAGGCAAACGTATCATATGGGCATGTGAACGTTGTATTTTCTTGGTCTTCGGGGGAAATACAAATCTGATTATAGACTGAATAACCATCTAGGAAGCAAAACCATCCTTTCCCCACTAATCGATCTAGCATTTGGTCCATAAATGGCACTGGAAAGTGATCTTTAAGTGTCCATGCATTTAGCTTTCGGTAGTCCATGCATACTCTCTATCCGGTGATGGGTCTAAGTGGAATAAGATCATTCTTTTCATTCGCGACCACCGTCATGCCTTCTTTCTTAAGAACACATTGTACCGGGCTTACCCATGTACTATCTGAGATTGGATACACAACTCCTGTGTCTAACCACTTGATGATTTCTTTCTTCACCACTTCTTGCATAGGTGGGTTTAGACGTCTTTGATTCTCAATGGTGGGTGTGCAATTCCCTTCAAGCTGAATCTTGTGTGTACAAATCCCAGGTGGAATACCAATAATATCCACAATGGTCCATCTAATGCCTCTAATATACTTGCGTAGAATAGCAATGACAGTTGCAACTTGTTGCTCACCCAAATCTACTGCCACAATGACTGGAAGTGTGTTTCCGCTTCCTAAGAATGCATACTTTAAATGACTTGGCAGCTCCTTCAATTCTAATGTGGGTGGCTCTTCAATAGATGGCTTAGCTGGTGGTGTGGGTCAGTTTTTTAGATCAAGGTCCAGCTTCTTGGGAGCATGGCGATATGTCCCTAATCCTGATAGAGCACAAATAGCTTCTTCAAAATTTTCAGCATCCTTACTCTCACCATTCATAAGCAAAGTCGCCAATGGGTCATTAATCAGCTGCTCCTCTTCAAGTAATTCTTTCTCATCATCAAAGTAAACATCAGCCACCGAGAATAAATTCAGCTCTTTGGGTTGCTTCATTGATTTGCAAACATCAAAGCGAACTACTTCATCATTTATTCGGAATGAAAGCTCATTAGCTCTCAAATCAATAAGCACACTTCCCGTAGCAAGGAAAGGGTGCCCCAAGATTATGGGAGCTTCTGAATCTGTCTCACAATCCAAAATAACAAAGTCTTCCAGAAATATGACTGAAGAAACCTTTACCAATACATCACATAGAATACCAACAGGTCGTTTTACCGACATATCCGCCATTAAGAGCCTCATATTAGTTGGAGTAGGATCACCCAACCCCAACTTTTTATAGATAGATAGTGGCATCAAATTGATGCTGGCTCCTAAATCACATAATGCCTTGGCAAAATTTAAAGATCCAACGGTGCAAGGAATAGTGAAAGCACCACGGTCAGCCTTCTTCTGAACTATTGATCGGGTCGCGATTGCGCTGCAGTGATGAACATCATCTTTCAACACATAACTTGCTGCCCGCTTCTTTGTCAAAAGATCCTTCATAAATTTCGCATACCCAGGCATTTGTTCAAGTGCCTCTACTAATGGAACATTAATGGTCAGCTGCTTTAACATAGTCATGAATTTGCTGAACTTCGTGTCATCCGCCACCTTCTTCAATTTTTGAGGAAAAGGTGGTGGTGGGTATGGAATTGTTCTCTCCACGGCTTTCTTCTCCTCTTGCTTCCATTTTTCAGCTTTTTTAGGCTGCAAATCATTGGGGTTTATGTCATGGACGTCGTGGCCTTGTTCTGCGGATGCTTCTCCTTTCGCTTAATCATCAATATCCGTTGCTTCGTCAACCACTTGCTTACTCTTTGCTGAAGTTTCCAGCACCTTACCACTTCGGGTAGTAATGGCCATGCATGACTCATTATTCCTTGGGTTTTGCACAGTATCGCTAGGTAAAGTGCCAGCCTTTCTTTGATTGAGTGCTGCTAAAAGTCGGCTCAATTGTTGCTCTATTTGCTTGATTTAAGTGGAATGAGAATCAACTATTTATTTCATAGAGGACAAATCATTAACTACCTCCGTTACTCCCGCGCTTGTTGCTTCCACTCCTTTCAATATTTTAGCCAGCATGTCTTCCATACTTCCAAAATTAGATGTGATGGCGTCACGTCTTCTAGGGGGAACGTACAAACCACTCTTTTCATTCTTGTTATTCCAACTTCCTTGGTCCTTGTTTCCAGATTTATCATAGTAGTTTCGACCTTGGTTTCCTTGGGTATTCCCTTGAAAACCCCCCTAATTGTTCAAGTAGTTGGCCTCTTCTTCCGAATCAGATTTGTCTCTTCCTTTTGATGCAATAGCTTTGACTTTTTTGGTCTTCCCTGATAATAAATGCTTTTTAAGAAGATCCATTTGTGTTTTCATGTGCATCATATCTTGATCACGTTCTTCTTCTCTTCTTCTTTGGTCTGCAGTCATGCCAATAGATAAAGTGGGGCTTGCTATTATCCACCACTGGTTTAGTTATTTAATTCAAGGCTCTATATAGTATCTCCATTAGGTGAACATTAGTCATGCCATGGTTTGGGAACCTCGTTAGCTTTGTCTTGAACCTCTCCCATGTTTCATGAAGGGCTTCAGTTGGAAGCTGACGAAAGTTGCTGATTTCATCTCTCAATTGTGCTCTTTTGGATGGCGGAAAGAATCTTTCTAGGAAAACGTCTCTCAGTTACCTCCAATTTGTAATAGAATCAGTATTCAGCCCATTCAACCATAGAGTTTCCTCCCCAGACAGAGACAATGAAAATAGACGTAATCGAATTTCATTCTGACCAACACAAGGATTGTCAAACGACTTACATATAGAAATAAAGTTGATGAGATGTATATTCGGATCATCGCCTGCTAGTCCACCAAATAATCCCTTGAGTTGCAATAACTGAATCATGGTGCTTATGATGTTAAACTTGGCTTCGGGCGCTAATGGTGGAGGAATAATGGCTCCTGTGGCTCCGGCTCCATCAAGATCATCATCATCTTCGTCAAAAGCTGGTTGCATGGGTTGTCGATCATACCTAAACCGAGCTTGACGACCTCTTCTGTTGGCAGGTTTTGCAATTTCAGCATCATGCCTTGGGTTTAGTAACTCGTCATCTCCTAAATCCTCATCGTCGGGATTTGTTGCTTGCCCAAGGTTATTAATGTTTTGTTGGTGTAGTTGGGCGGCGGTGAGAGCAGCTAATCTCGCCTTCTACTGTTGAGCAGCCATTCTTTTGATTTCCGTTTGTGCCTCCATTCTGCCAATTCGTTGTGGTTCAGGATTGATAGGTAATAACGGTTGACCAGAACATCGAGTATGGGGCATGCACTGAATAAAAACCTGCAGTAAACAAAAAAAAACTAAAAGTAAAAGTACAAGAATATTTGACCAAAGGGTCTAGTAATTATCACAAACTTAATTGACACTCATATTCCCCGGCAACGGCGCCAATTTTTGATAACGCTCAATCTACAGCTCTCGTAGGAGTGTAAAGCGATCGTAGTCAAATATAGAACCCAACTGGGTTGGGTATCGATCTCTCAGGGAATAGCTTGGTCAATAAGTAAGCAACGATTACTAGACTTTTAGTGCAAGTCTCGTAAAAAGGGGGGATTGTAATGTGTAACCAAAATATTAAAGTAAAAACTAAAAATAGCAAAGTAAAAAGAAAGAATGTTTAGTAGGTTGTAAAACAATGAGAATTGAAGAGTTGGGGTTATGTCCACCTTCTGAGTTTACGTCTCTATTAGCTATGAGTTATGCGGAATTCATACATGTATGTGCTTATAGAGAATTGCATTCGATGGTAAATCCAGGCGTCTTTCGACCTATTCGAGGATTATTTCACTTTAACTCTTTCGAGCTTAAAGCGTATCTAACGGTACAAATTATCCAAGAGGTTAATCCAGTTACGGCACTAACTTTTTAATAGGGGATGGGACCCTACTACCTTGACATTATCTCTTTTCCAGACATATAACTTTTCTTTTGAACAATTTAATGCTATACTGGCGTATTCTTGCGTTTGCAACCACAAAGAATTTAGATTAAGATGAAGAGAATAATGATATAAGCAGCATACATGTCACAAACTCACAAACTCATAGCAATAGATAGTATCTCATACGGCTTCCATAACCCTAACAGAGATGTTTAGTTACCCATGAGTGCGAAGGAAATCACAATAGACATTGTTATTATACCACAATAAAGATTTCGTGTAGTAGTAGTATGGTAGGCGTTAGGCGTGAGTTCCTAGCAAAGTAACGTTTCTCTTGTTGCGAAAATTAAGAATTAAATAGATGAATAGAAGAAGAATAAAAAGTAGAATTAAAAGTAGTAGTGAATGAATTGTAAGGTAAGATGAGAGTTGTTGTTAAGTAGAATGAATAAAAATCTCTAGCAAAATAGGATATTTATAATACCCATATCCTATTCCTACTAAGCTAATGAAATACTTAAACAAATCCTACTAAGCTAATGAAATAATTAACCCAATTGTACAAGGTTAATGTATAATTATCCTAATCCTAATAAATTACTGCTAGTCCCTAAAGTCTTCAGAATTGCTGTTTTAGCCCGGGACAGATTTTCCATGCGCCACTTTTGGTTCTTGGCGTCCAAGACTCCCTTTACTCCCTTCATGAAGCTTTCTTTGGCATCAAGTTATCCATAAAATGCTGAATTCTGCATAATTTATACCTGAAACTTTGCTAATCTTGTTCGTTAGCTCACTTACAGTAAAAAGGACTAAAAGTGCATGAAATATATAATTTGTTCTCAAAACATTGCTAAAATATGGGTAAAATCTAGCACTATAGGCGTGTAAATTCGCCTATCATCAACACCCCACACTTTAAATATTTAAATATTTAGGCAAACCTGTGGATGGATTTTTCATCTCTTTTTTGACAAACGGATCAACGGAACGGAGAAGGTTAGTGGCGGGTGGACGAAGAAGATGACCTGGGGCGGCGACGATTGGTTCACGGAGGAGGTTGGAGAGCAGGGGGGTCTCGTGGTAATGTTGGAGCGGCGTTGGCGTACTGGTTTATCGTCGGAAAGGGGAAAATGGAAGGAGAGATGGTGATAGAGGCTGAGGGGCTGGCGGCGCAGCGCTGGCAGTGGTGAGGACGAACGGCAGGAGGCAGTGGTAGATCTGGTATCGCCGGAGTAGGCATTGGCGGCGCGGCGCTGGCAGCGGCGAGGACGAACGGCAGGAGGCAGTGGTAGATCTGGTATCGCCGGAGTAGGCGTTGGCGGCACATATAGAGCGCGGTGGGAAAGCTATTGGAGAAGGGGGTCTCGGTGGCGCTGCTCCGCCGATCAGTGGCGGCAGCCATGGGAAAGAGAGGTTAGATAGAGAGAGAAGGAGAGTGGTTAGATAGAGAGAGAAGAGCGGTTGTTGTTTGGTTTTGGAATTAGAGTTAGGTTTTTGGATTAAAAATGAAGGAAAGGTGTATCAGATCTCAGTCGTTGGATCCGTTTAGGATCAACGACTGAGATCTAAAAATTGAAAATTTGGAATTGAGTTTCAAAAATGGATAGAATTGTAAGAAATTGGACAAAATTAAGTTAAAAGGTGAATAAATTTAGGCAAAAAAAATTAAAATAGGCTGTTATTTAAATAAAAATAGGGATAATAGTATATAATAATAATAATTAAATAATACATAACAATATTAAATAATAAGTAATAAATAATAATAATTAATAATAAATAATTTAATAAAATAAATAATGCTAAATAATGGAAAACTAGATATTGTGTTTGCAAAAATGTGGATATGCATAACTACGTGGAAAATAATTTAATAAATATTAATAAAAATTACATAAAATGCTAAATTTGAGTTTAAAAATTATGACAATGATACTAAAAGCTAAGAAATAATTTATGCATTTCCTTTAATTATAAATGCGACACCTTAGTATGTACTCAATGTAAGAATAATATTTAAGAATATTGATAATTAAAATTAAATAATTTTGATATAATAATAGCCTAAAAGTGATATCGAGAGGTCAAAATTGGGTGTCAACAGAGTCGCCACCTAATTTTCAAGAAAAAATAGGAAACCTGTTTATTTATTAACAAGTACTCCCTCCGTTTAAAAAGAAATGACTTACTTTCCTTTTTAGTTCGTTTAAAAAAAAATGACCCCTTTCATTTTTTTGCAATACTTTAATCTAAACTTTCCAAATGGCATGTTTATGACCACAAGATTAAAGGGCATTTTGATACATTTGACACTACTTTAATTTAAGGCTACAAGATTCAAAAAATTTCTTTATTTTCTTAAACTTTGTGCCAAATCAAAGTAGGTAATTCTTTTCGAAACGGAGGGAGTATGACGAAATCAATTTAGATTCTAGGTAAGGATTCAAATTATTGCGAAGGGAAGGGGTTAGACACCCTTCAGAATCTACAAATATAGTTCCCGGCCAGACTTAAGTTTATTATAAAAGGAAAAAAGAAAAAAGAAAAAAAATCAATGCTTGCAAATATAAATATAAAATATATATTAAAATAATATAACGCGTATGCTATCGTAAAATATATATATAAGAAAAATATATAAATATGTACGTAAAGACAAAATTGAATAAAGAAAAATTATTTTAAGAAAAAAATCTACATAATATCCATTAAAGTAAAAAAGTGAATTATTTGATTAAGTATCTAAATCAATTTTAATATAACTAGTAATGACCTAAATTTACCTAAAGGGTGATGAGAATCGCGTGAAAAATAAAAAATATCAGAAAAATTATATTAAAGAAAAATCTATGCAATATCTTTCAATGTATAAGTATGAATTAATTAAGTATCTAAATTAATTTAATTTTTTAATATAAATATTAATGTCCTATATTTGCCTAAACACGTGATGAACATTTGTAAAAAGCATTTCCGTCCAATGCCTCAAAAATAAATTTTACCCTATAATTTATATTTTGTACAAGTGTAAAAATATAAAAAATGCAAACACAAAATTTAAACTCTTCGTTAAATGTCACTCCTGTCAAGTATTCCCAACCTGGATAAACACTTGTAAATAAAAATGTTTGTAACAAATAAATAATTATCAAAATAAATTGAAAATATTTGTGTGCTTATATGTATAAAAATATATAATTTTTTAAAAGGTGGGCTCAGATTAGATTTTAAATACGACATACGAAGTGGTTTCTGATTTATTAGTCGTCCTAACTTGTGTTGCCACAAAGGGAGATAACAAATGAACATCTTAAAGAGTGTAATTTGCAAACAGTATCACGCGTAATTAAAGAGTGTAATCAAATAATTTTTTTATGAAGCAATCTAACTAAACATGATTTGACAATCCCCATTATTTAATTAATCTATACTTCCACTTTGTTCTAAAAGAGTTAATGCCTCGTTAATCATGTTGTAAATTTTCATAACTAGATTTGGTGAAGTTGCTTATTTAATAATCTTCATTTAAACATAACTAAGAATCAAATAATTAATTAAACCAGAAGAACTAATACCCTATATACAATGCACCAACAAATTAAATTTGTTTGCAATACCTTATTTAGCCCTATCTTCGTAATTGTCAACACAAATTAATACACTACTAAAATTTTGGTTGCTTAATTAGTTATTCCCATTTAAACATTAACTAAGAGACAAAACTAAACCACAAGAATTATTACCCAATATGTAATGCACCCACAAATACCTTATTTTAGCCTTATCATGTATACTAAAAAATAAATTCTAAAATGTTGGTTTCTTAATTGATATTCAATCATATCAAGACCGTTCAATCTTAAATAGAAATATTATAATGTTTTCATAAAATTAAATAAAAAAGGGTGTAAAATAGAAAATTATTTCTATTTTAGGGGGTGTAAATTAGATTTTGAGGAAATGTTGGGTGTAATAAAGAGGACACATGTGTCCTTTTCAAGTAATTAAAAGGTTCATTTTCGACAAGTTGATAAAAATAAGTATTAAACATTTCCAATGGATACAATAAACTAGTAATTGTCACTCACACATGGATGCAATTTGATCCTTCTATGTGAAAAAGTGAGGATTTACATGTGGTGCTTCTTTTTAAGCATTTATTTTGGTCCACAAATATTATGTTTTCTCCATTTATTTTTATTTTTTTATATTTGAAAACTTAATATTTTTACTAGAGCATCCTTCGTTATTATAAGTCGTTTCATCTCACTAACTATTAGGTGAATTGTAAATAAAAGAGAGTTATTGGGTATACTAAAACTTCTGTTATGTGCAAAATTGAAAGAAAAAATCAATAAGAATTTAGTGTACGCAATCTTGTTATGCATGTCTGTTCTCACAAGTTGAATCGATGACTTAATAATATGGTAAAAGTGATTTTTTTTTTTACTATAGTAAAAAATAAAGGTGGATAGAGGTACTACTATAATCGTTTGTCTCAAATTATCTATCATTATTACTAAAAATAGTTATTGTTTCAAGAAAATACCAAATATGTTAGGATATAAATAAAGGTTAAATTTTGAAAATATTTTTTCCAGTTAATATTTTTTTAGAGTCGTATAAAAAAATGCACGATATTTTATTAACTTTTGCAGAACGCACAATATTATAAAATTACAATTCTATCGGTTAATCAACATTCCTTCCAATAAAACATTTATAAAGTTTTAATATTTTCACAAACACATTTATCGTATAATTTTATTTTTTTAAAGGAAGAAGTCATGGGCTATGTAATATTTATAGCCTTTAGAAACATTCTAAACTGTAAAAATAACAATTATATTTTGTAGAATTATGAAATATATCAAAATCTACCTTAGAAACCTATATAAGTAGATATTTCAATATTTTAAAAGATTCTTAAAAAGATAAGTCAAATTCTTTAACTTTCTAATATTCGAAATTTAGTAATCTAACCAATATACATTCCTTCAAACAAGTCTTATTTCACGAAAAATACCTATCAACAACAATTTTCTCAATGTTAGTGTTCAAATTTGAAACTTTTAGTTAATGATGAAAAAATATTATCGAACCCACCACATATTTACCGGTGATATTTCAAACCAAATAAACATTTATATATGTAGACAGATATTGAGGTAGTGGTAAGATTGACGTATACTTCAGACCTTATTTGTGAAATTTTACTGTTATGTTGTTGTATTCTTGTGAATAATTCTCTTTGGCATGACACATAGGTACAGAGTCCTATTCTGCCAAAGATCCATTAAATTCTGTTTACAAATATGACAATTCTATTCACTTGTACTTATTTTTCTTTTGGGTCCATTCTATTCATTTGTACAGTGTTAATAATTGATCTAACTTTTACCTTCATTCTTTCCTTTTCACACACAAAAAAATATTACCTCATGACGCTCCCCTCTATCATTCTTTTTCTTACTTTAACCTTCTATTTACTGTGTATTTCCCCACTAGGTACAGTGATTCACCTTTTATAGTAACATTTTCAACATTAAAATAATTTCAAAAAAGAAATAGAATAGTGAAGAGCTTTATGTAAATCTGACGTTTAAAATAAGAAAGAAAAGTGAAGAGCTTTAATTTAAAAGACAGAATTTAAGTTTACATGTACGGAATCTTGATGTGATGTAATCCAAAGAATAAATTCACACTGAGTAGTCTAGACCTAAAATGGACCATATGCAGGGGCGGAGCTACGTGGACTTCAGATCCATACCCCTTTCATAGAAAAATTATATTGTATATATATATGACTTTTTTTTCTATGTGTATATATATTAATTTGACCTCCCTAACACAAGCAAAAAACATGATTCAGTGGAAAAGGGGGTGGAAACTTTCACGCAAAGGGCCTGTGGGTCTTCGGTTTGAGACCCATTCACGATAGGTTTTTAATTTATTTTTTTGCTTTCTGTTTTTGACCCCCTTAATAAAAATCCTGCCTCATCCACTGACTATGTGTTATCATGAACTTGAATCTTGAGCGTTAGTTGTCACGAATTCATATATAAAATGATATATTTGAGTTTTTGCAATTGGAAATAAAACTGTGTTGGATGCATCGCTCCTAAAATAGGTCATTCAGTATGTTAATTTTGATTTTGTCGTACCTCAATATAAATACCAAACCCAAAACACACACAAAAAAGGAAGAGACTCCAGTAGAGCAAAACAAGTCACATATTTTACCATATGATTACAAAATATACATGTTCAACCTTCATGCTTATACTGCAGTAGAGCAAAACAAGTCAAATATTTTAGTATATAATTACAAAATATACATGTTCAACCTTCATGTTTATACTCTAGTAGAGCAAAACAAGTCACATATTTTAGCATATGATTACAAATTATACATGTTCAACCTTCATATTTATACTCAAGTGGAGCAAAACAAGTCACATATTTTAGCATATGATTACAAAATATACATGTTCAACCTTCTTGTTTATACTCTAGTGGAGCAAAACAAGTCACATATTTTAGCATATGATTACAAAATATACATGTTCAACCTTCATGCTCATACTCCAATAGAGCAAAACAAGTCATATATTTTAGCATATGATTACAAAATATATATGTTCAACCTTCATGTTTATACTCCAGTAGAGCAAAACAAGTCATATATTTTTGCATATGATTACAAGTCATATATCTTTACATATGATTACAAAATATACATGTTCAACCTTCACGATTATACTCTAGTAGAGCAAAACAAGTCACATATTTTAACATATGATTACGAAATATACATGTTGAACCTTCATGTTTATACTCCAGTAGAGCAAAACAAGTGACATATTTTAGCATATGATCCCAAAATATACATGTTCAACCTTCATGTTTATACTCCAGTGGAGCTGAACAAGTCATATATTTTAGCATATGATTACAAAATATGTATGTTCAACCTTCATGTTTATACTCCAGTAGAGCAAAACAAGTCCTATATTTTTGTATATGATTACAAGTCATATATCTTTACATATGATTACAAAATATACATGTTCAATCTTCACGTTTATACTCCAGTAGAGCAAAACAAGTCACATATTTTAACATATGATTACAAAATATACATATTGAACCTTCATGTTTATACTCCAGTAGAGCAAAACAAATGACATATTTTAGCATATGATCCCAAAATATACATGTTCAACCTTCATGTTTATACTCCAGTGGAGCAAAACAAGTCATATATTTTAGCATATGATTACAAAATATATATGTTCAGCCTTTACGTTTATACTCTAGTCGAGCAAAACCAGTCACATATTTTAGCATATAATTACAAAATATACATGTTCAACCTTCATTGTTTATACTCTAGTAGAGCAAAACAAGTCTCATATTCGAGCATAAGACCGTGTGTTCACAAGTGTATACAAACAACCATTTCACCTAAGGATCATCTTGGTCTCAATGACCCTCTATGCCATGTGACTTTAGAGTTAACGGGAGCTTATTTTCTAATGATAAAAATGGTTTATAAATAGGTTGTTTGGTTCCCTTCACCGGACGCAAGCAAGCTAGGCAGCCATGCATCTAGTTGTTGAAGTTGAACAATGGCAGCTTACTACTCACTGGTGTGATGGACTCCTCTTCTTTAGACACCGGCGTGCCAGATATGTCCTATTTATTTTGGTAGAAGAAATCTGGATTAGGAAGCCGTTCCTCATACATGTAAGATGATATCGAAGAACTGTGATCGCGAATGTGTAAAGACAGATAGTTTGAAGCTACATAAGTATAAACACAGACATGTAGATGATATCGGAGGATTGTTATCACATGGACATATGAACACAGACATTCTGAAGCTACTTAAGTATAAAACATCCTACTTAAGTATAAACATGCAGACATTTTGAAGCTACTTAAGTATAAACATAGACATTTCGAAGCTACTTAAGTATAAAATATCCTACTTAAAAGCGTAAACGCGGACATGTAGATGATATCGGAGAATTGTTATCATATGGATATGTAAACAGAGACATTTTGAAGCTACTTAAGTATAAATACATTACACAAACATGTAGATGATATCAGAGAATTATTATCATGAATATGTAAACATGCAGACATTTTGAAGCTACTAGAGCATAAAACATAGACATGTAGATAATATCGAAGAATTGTCATCATAAATATAACAGAGACATTTTGAAGCTATTTAAGTATAAACAGAGACATGTAGATGATATAGGAGAACTGTCATCATGGATGATATCGAAGAACTGTTATCATGAATGATATCGAAGAACTGTTATCATGAATATCTAAACACAGTTATTTTGAAGCTTCTCAAGTATAAAATATCCTACTTACCAGGAAATTGAGTTCTTGATTGTCAGCGCCAAGATATATCTCAATCAGCTTGTGTAAATCAGCTAACGTTGAACCTTTAACAACCTTCAGTGTAGTGATAATAATCCCAGGATTTTCCTTTGATAAATCTTCCCATTTCACGTGCACGTCCAGATCAACGCCTATGCTTTCAAATGTTGGGTTCAAGTTCTCCTTTGAATCGTTAACTTTCTCGCTAGAGAGATTATGCAATTTTCTTATAGGTGAATCCTCTCTGATTTCTTTAACTGGAGTTGATTTCGATTCAGTTGTTATACACTGCTGAGAGAGTTCTCTAGAATTTCCACAAAGTTTGAATATATTTTGAATTAGTTCTTTTCTTGAAGGGACAATATCACTAGAAAGATCATCGGAACGATCTTCTACTATAGTTGTATGAAATAAATCGTGATGGAGAATGGCGGAATGTATTGTCTTTTTCTCAATAACCTCTTTTTGCACCTCCTCGACAGGGGGGTTCTCTTTATCCCCTTCATGTCGTTACTTTCTTCTTCCTCCTCGAACACGGTGCTCAAGAACGATTTGTTGGTGAAATGTTGCAACAAATCGATAGAAGGATCTTCAACTTCTCTTGTATCGCTTATGCTAGGATAGCCCAAAAATGCCTGAACTGTGTTACTTTCTGCTTTATCGACGGCCGCATCCTGCTTGCCATAGTTCATATCAATAGATCTATCCAAATCCATAGATTTCACCATTCCTGCATCTTCAGAGTAAATCTCCAGTAGCCTTTTCCCAAAGCTGTTCTCCTCCATTTCTGTTGATCTATTGACAACCCTTGAATGCCAAAGCTCGGCCTCAATCTCCTCTGAGCACCTTTTAAGAATTTCAAACTCTTGTTGCTGCTGGAAGATTCTATCTTCCATCTTCCTCTTTTCCATCTATACGAATTCATTTGCCATTTTCTGACACCGCTGTATCTTCTTTTCAAATTCATGTTTCAACATCTGAGTTCGCTCGTTTAATTTAACAATGACATCCTCCTCTATTGTCTCCACTCCTCCTTGTACTGCTAATTCAAGTTTAGACCTTAATATAACAATTTCTTCTTCTTTCTTCATAAGTTTTCTCTTAGCTTCGTTACACTTTTTCCCTTTGAGCTTATTCTCCATCTGAAGCTTGTGGATAAACTGATCTATTGCCGCAGTCCTTGACCCTAAAATATCCGCTGAGGAAGAATCTTCTGCACCTTTCTCCTTCAACGGCGTATGAGGACCACGGAAAATGTATTTTGCTTTTCCACCATACTCTAGAGTAGAGATGGTTTTGTGGAGCTCTTTAGGATCTGGACTGGCACACAGTATCATGAGAATTTTGGACTTGTCATCCTCAAAAGAATCCTACACAAAATAGTTGAATCAACTTCTTACAATGACTAATACAACTCCCAAACTTTTTGTGGCTATGTCTCTTGGTTCCTTATAAAATGATGCTGGTGCGCGTAAGATCCTCCAAAAATTACTGATTTTTGGACGATTCAATACGGAGGTAGCAACATTTTTGGAGGATCCAAGCAACATAGATATGTTATATACAAAAGATGTAGTACCTGTAAGAGCATAGTTAACTTGCTGTCTCGGAACGGCACGTGGGAATCACCGTTAGCAATGGACTCAACCACCCTTTTAAGTCATCAAGAGCTAAAATCATACATTTCAAATTACTGTTCATAGGAAATCTGGAAACAAACTTTAAAGAAGCGAGGTAAGAAAAAAACGTGGAACTTTACCTACATTTTTCCTTCCATGCCAGTTTGACCAGCTTGTTCTATATTCTGGGAACCTGCCATATCGACAAGCATTAGTCGCCCTCCTACTGTTGGAACATCACTAATCATCTGCAACAATATTTAGCTTCCTTCGTAAAAGATGAAGACATATCCTTGCTGAAAACAGAAAACAAATGAAACTCTTTCCATTTCGACATAGTTAAACATATATTCAGGATTGATACCATGCAGTGGCTCCGAGAGCTCCGCTCATTGCACAAAGTTCTTTTCACTATTCTTCTCTTCTCTACTTTCTGAATCTCCTTTGATATCTTTGTAGCCTCAGTACCAGAAATAAAAGTTATATTCTTTGCCTTTTTACCGATAACTTCAAGTCTCACCTGCAAAAGTAAAAACACAGGGCAAGCATTATACAGAGAAATACAAAGTAGTACAAGTCATACTAGCTTTCGTCTGTCTAACTTTAGCATATCCTTATATTCTGGCTTGTGTAGCTATGTTAGCATACAGATCAATAATGGCAAGATATATGGCGCTATGGCGAAAATATGTACCACGGAATTAGGCAAAGTACTATAAATCATTGGCAGTTCAATTGTTAAGTGAAGTACTATAAATCATTAGAATTCAGTACTTAATGATAACACCGTCGATTGAAAGTCGAGTATAGAAATGTAAGGTCAAAATGCAAAAGTCAATTTATTTGAGGGGATATATAAGATATACACTGACCACGTTTCCCCGTTTAAGCTCAGGTCATGTCTAAACATACACAACATGGATAAATTACCAAGTAGTCCTAATCAATTGAGAGAAACTAGAGCATTTTCTTAAATGCGTTCAATACAATAAGAACAATATCAGTGCCTCGATCCAAACAAGTTGGGTTTCAGCGAAATGAATCCTGACTAACCATGTTTCCCCGTTTAAGCTCAACTAACGTCTAAACCTGCTCAATTTTGGATAAATATAATGTGACAAAATAGGAAATTTATAGATAATTTTGTGTGATTAAACTAGAGAATTTTCTTAAACGTGCTCAATATTACTACTACAACTACAACACCTAAATCCCAAACAAGTTGAATGTGATATAGTCGCAGACCAAGTTTACGCATTTAAGCTCAACTAATGTCTAAACGTGCTAATTTTGGATAACCATAATTTGATAAAACAGGCAATACTTCTCTCTTTTTCTTCCATAGATAATTTAATGTGTTTTATAGAGAAACTAGAGCGTTTTCTTAAACATGCTTAATACTACAACCATAAAACCTCAATCGCAAACAAGTGAAGTGTGTCATATGAATCATCACTGACCATTTTTCTCTGTTTAGGTTCAACTCATGTCTAAAGTGCTCAGTACAACCACAACAACACCTCAATCCCAATCAAGTGCTTGTGAGTAAACACCAGATGGATCTGACAAATCTTGTTTAGCACAACCTTTGTACACTAACTTAGTGTAATCTGAATCAGATTTAGCTAGTGGGGTTAGCTTAAGAATGGTAAATGTAACAAAAAAAAGTGAGAATATGCAAAATGGCTTTGTGGGCAAGTCCATTTTGTTTTGGATTCTTGATTGATTATTCCATTGTTGTTTGGGTCTTTTTTGAAGTTTTTTTTGGTTACTTTTTTGGAAAGTGAAATCAAGAAAATGTTGAAGGAAAGTGTAAATACAACTCTCTTTTATTGTGCAAGATAGTGGTTATCTTTACTACTACTAGTACACTGTAGACAAAAAGAGAAAATTCAGTCTGGGCTATCGAAAAAGAGCTCATTATAAAGGTGTATTGTACGCTGCCTTAACTTGCATTCAGTAATTTTACTAGTTACTCCAACGCTCCCCTTCGTACGCTGCAGACAAGAGATAAAAAAATATGATTTCTTGATAAAGAGTCTCTCTACTTCAACTTGATTCGGCAATATAAATTGTGTACACTTTATCTCCTCAAATTCCACTTTATGAGATTACACTGAATATGTTATTGTTGTTGTTATTATTTTTCGATCTAAAAATATGACGTTTGATACTAAAATATGTTGGTTTTGTCCGAAAATGTGTCAGAGTCTATTAAAACCAGTCTCTCTGCTTCATTCCGAGTTAGGAACATAGATTGTGTATATTTTATTACTCCAAATCCCACTTTATGTGAATACAGTAGGTACGTTATTGTTGTTTGGTCTGAAAATGTCCTAAGTCGGGTCTATCAGAAATAGTCTTTCTACTTCAGCTTGAGTCGCTAATATAAATTGTGTACACTTTACCTCTCAAAATTTCACTTATGAGAATACACCAAATACGTTGTTGTTGTTGTTATTTTTCGATCTGAAAATATGATGTTTGATATTAGTACTATTTTCTCTTTCTCATTTTACGCGTCACACTTTCAATTTTAGATTATCCCAAGGAAAAACTAAATTGTTTTAGAATACAAGTTTAAAAATTCCTTCGTTTTCATCAAATTTCGAGTCGAGTCAAATTAACCACATAAAATGAAAGGAAGGAAATAGAATATTTCAAAAAATAGTCCCTTTTTTTTGAAAAAAATAATAATAATTTTTAAAAATGAGAATATGTAAAATGGCTTTGTGGGCAAATTCAATTTCAAAAATAGTATATCTTTAAAAAATATAATATAAGTGTAATAATATTTTTAAAAAGTCTAAAAAAATTAACTATAACAAAAAAATATATAATATTTTTAAAAAGTTCAAACAACTTAGTTACTAAGAATATTAACATTTGATGAAAAAATACTATTATTTGAGAATGAGAACAAAATATTGTTCTATAATAAAAACAAAAAAACAACTCATAGGGTGAAGTAAATATTCCCTAGGTAAGAGAGAGGTGGAAAATTAACTATATAAGTTTGACCAAAGTACATTTATTGTAACAACCTTATTAAATTCTAATATTTGAAATTTGAATATTTTGGGGGGTATATTTGCCTCTTATGTTCAAAATATAATAATATTTTCCTCTTATGTATATTAATTAATGAAGTTTAACTAATATTATGTGAAGTATAATAGATTCTTGTGATTTATGTGAGTAATGTAAGAATTAATATTTAATGTTGTTTTAATTGAATTAATTATCTGATATTTGTTGTTGATGAGAGGTATAATATTATCCATTGAATTTAGTTGTGATACGTGAAAATTAATTCAGATACCACAATTATATTAAAGAGACTTCAATGCAAAGACTCTGGCTCGAGTACTTATCCCTCTGCGTCAATCACGTATAACATTCCAAATCTAATCACCACCATTTATCTCATCAAATCATAACCGTTCATTTCCTGTCCCAATAGAGAAAATCAACGGTCTCAAGTTCGGGCACCGAATATGGAGAAAATTTCATTGAAAGCGTCATCCTCAGAATGGACCTTGTAGTGAGCGATCCAGATTAGTCGACAATACGTGATCCAAATAAGAATGAGCTCCATAACAGATATCGAACATTAGGTGGGAAACTAAAACAAAAATCTCATCACCACCACTAATCTCATCAAATCATAACTGTTCATTCCTTGTCTCAATGGACAAAATCACTAGTCTCAAGTTTTGACACTGAATATGGAGAAAATCCCGTGAAGAATGTCATCCCAAAAATGAGCCTTATAGTGTGTGATCCAGATTAATCAGCAATGAGCGATCCAAATTAGATAGAGCTCCAGAACAGATACCAGACATTCGATGGAAAACTAAAAAACAAAATAAAAAGCCTCATCACCACTGTTGATCTAATCAAATCACAACTTGTAGTGTGTGATACAAATTAGTCGATAATGCGCTATTCGAATTAGACAGAGCTACACGACAGATTCCAAACACTAGGTGGAAAACTACAAAACAAAACAAAAATTTCATCACCATCACTGATCTAATCAAATCACAACTTGTATTGTGCGATCCAGATTAGTCAATAATGCACGATCCAAATTAGAGAGAGCTACACGACAGATACCATACACTAAGTGGGAAACTAAAAACCACCCCTACCATTGATCTAATCAAATCACAATCGCCAGTGAGCGATCCAGATTAATCAACAATGCGCGATCCGAATTAGACAGAGCTTCACGACAGATACCAGACACTAAGCGGTAAACTGAAAAACAAAACAAAAATTCTCACCACCACCATTGATCGAATCAAATCACAACTCGTAGTATGCGATCCAAACTAGTCGATAATACACGATACGAATTAGACAGAGCTTCACGATAGATACCAGACACTAGGTGGGAAACTGCAAACAAAATAAAAAATCTCATCACCACCATTGATCTAATCAAATCACAACTTGTAGCGTGCGATTCAAATTAGTCGATAATGGGCGATTGGAACTAAACAGAGCTTCACGGCAGATACCATACACTAGGTGGAAAACTTTAAAACAAAAAATCTCATCACCATCACTGATTTAATAAAATCACAACTTGTAGTTTGCGATCCAGATTAGTCGATAATGCGCGATCCGAATTAGACAGAGCTTTATGACAGATACCAGATACTAGGTGAGAAACTACAAAACAAAACAAAAAATCTCATCACCACCATTGATCTAATCAAATAACAATCTGTAGTGTGCGATCCAGATTAGTGGATAATGCACAATTCGAATTAGATAGAGCTTCACAACAAATACCAGACACTAAGTGGGAAACTGAAAAACAAAACAAAAAATCTCATCACCACTATTGATCTAATCAAATCACAACTTATAGTTTGCGATCCAGATTAGTCGATAATGCGCGATCTAAATTAGACAGGGCTTCACTATAGATACTAGAAACTAGGTGCGAAACTACAAAACAAAACAAAACAAAAAGTCTCATTTCCACCATTGATCTAAACAAATCACAACTCATAGCTCGAATTAAACACGTGATCCAAATTAGATAGAACTTCACGACAGATACCAGACACTAGGTGGAAAACTACAAAACAAAATAAAATATCTCATCACCACCATTGATCTAATCAAATAACAATCCGTAGTGTACGGTCCACATTAGTCAATAATGCGCAATTCAAATTAGACAGAGCTTCACAATAATTATCAGACACTGGATGAGAAACTGAAAAAACAAAATAAAAAATCTCATCACCACTATTGATCTAATCAAATCACAACTCGTAGTGTGCGATCCTGATTAGTCGATAATGGGCTATTCACAATAAATGCATGATCCAAATTAGATAGAACTTCACGATAGATACCAGACACTAGGTGAGAAACTACAAAACAAAATAAAAAACTCATCACTACCATTGATCTAATCAAATAACAATTCGTAGTGTGTGATCCATATTAGTCGATAATGCATGATCCGAATTAGACAGAGATTTACAACAGATATCAGACACTGGATGAGAAACTGAAAAAAAAAAAAATCTCATCAACACCATTGATTTAATCAAATCACAATCTGTAGTGTGAGATCCAGATTAATCGACAATACGCGATCCAAATTATCCAGAGCTCTATATCAAATACCAGACATTAGATGGGAAACCGAAAAACAAAACAAAAATATCATCACCATCACTGATCTAATCAAATCACAACTCGTAGTGTGCGATCTAGACTAGTCGATAATGCGCTATCCAAACTAGACAGAGCATCACAACAGATACTAGACACTAGGTGAGAAACTACAAAACAAAACAAAAATCTCATTAATCAAATCATAACTTGTACTGTGCGATCTAGATTAGTCAATAATGCGCGATTCAAATTAGAGACAAAGCTTCACGACAGATATCAAACAACAGGTGAAAACTACAAAACAAAACAAAAAACTCATCACAACCATTGATCTAATCAAATCACAACCATCCATTCCTTGTCCCAAATTCATCTTCATTCACCTCACTTTCCTACTTTTCTCCTTCATAAACCCTCACTTTCTCTTTGTCTTCACCCAAAGAGAGATATACACACTCAAAATTTACACTTTCTTTTTTTTGGTATACATAATATACACACACCATATACAAAGAGAGTGAGGGAAAATACATATGGATTCAGCTCAAGGAAAGCTATTTATTGGTGGAATATCATGGGAAACAACAGAAGAGAAGATGAAGGAGCATTTTCAAGTGTATGTGATGTTTTACAAACTGTTGTAATGATAGATAAGATTACTGGAAAGCCTAGAGGATTTGGTTTTGTTGTATTTGTAGATCCTAGTGTTCTTGATAGAGTTCTTCAAGATATTCATGTAATTGATGGCCGCACGGTGTGTTTTTTTTTTACTCTATTTTAGCTTTTGGTGTTTCATTATTTTTGATTAGTTTTGTATTTATGCTTGTTGGGTTGTTAGTTTTTGTTGATTCTTGGATTTTGGGATTGTGGGTTTGTTAGTTTTTGCTGATTCATGGATTTTGAGCTTGTGGGATTGTTAGTTTTTGTTGATTCTTGGATTTTGGGATTGTGGGGTTGTTAGTTTTTGTTGATTCTTGGATTTTGGGATTGTGAGCTTGTTAGTTTTTGATGATTCTTGGATTTTGAGCTTGTGGGGTTGTTAGTTTTTGCTGATTCTTGCGATTCAACAGAGTCGCCACCTAATTTTCAAGAAAAAATAGGAAACCTGTTTATTTATTAACAAGTACTCCCTCCGTTTAAAAAGAAATGACTTACTTTCCTTTTTAGTTCGTTTAAAAAAGAATGACCCCTTCCATTTTTTGGCAATACTTTAATTTAAACTTTCCAAATGACATGTTTATGACCACAAGATTAAAGGGCATTTTGATACATTTGACACTACTTTAATTTAAGGCTACAAGATTCAAAAATTTTCATTATTTTCTTAAACTTTGTGCCAAATCAAAGTAGGTAATTCTTTTCGACATAGAGGGAATATGACGAAACCAATTTTGATTATAGGTAATGATTCAAATTATTGCAAAGGGAAGGGGTTAGACACCCTTCAGAATCTACAACTATGGTTTCCGGCCAGACTTAAGTTTATAAAAAAAAGAAAAAGGAAAAAGAAAAAAAATCAATGCATGCAAATACAAATATAAAATATATATTAAAATAATATAATGCGTATGCTATAGTAAAATATATATATAAGTAAAATATATAAATATGTACGTAATGACAAAATTGAATAAAGAAAAATTATTTTAAGAAAAAATTCTACATAATATCCATTAATGTAAAAAAGTGAATTATTTGATTAAGTATCTAAATCAATTTTAATATAACTAGTAATGACCTAAATTTGCCTAAAGTGTGATGAGAATCGCGTGAAAAATAAAGAATATCAGAAAAATTATATTAAAGAAAAAACTATGCAATATCTTTCAATGTGTAAGTAAGAATTAATTGAATAAGTATCTAAATTAATTTAATTTTTTAATATAAATATTAATGTCCTATATTTGCCTAAACACGTGATGAACATTTGTAAAAAGCATTTCCGTCCAATGCCCCAAAAATAAATTTTACACTATAATTTATATTTTGTACAAGGGTAAAAATATAAAGAATGCAAACACAAAATTTAAAATCTTCGTTAAATGTCACTCCCGTCAAGTATTCCCAAACTGGATAAACACTTGTAAATAAAAATGTTTGTAACAAATAAATAATTATCAAAATAAATTGAAAATATTTGTGTGCTTATATGTATAAAAATATATAATTTTTTAAAAGGTGGGCTCAGATTACATTTTAAATACGACATACGAAGTGGTTGCTGATTTATTAGTCGTCCTACCTCGTGTTGCAAAGATATGAATCATAAAAATTTTACGTTATAAAAATTTCGTCATTGCCCAAATTTATTTATTTTATTACGTATTTATATATATAATATACGTCTTTTTATTTGTACAGGCCTCAAAAATTGATGAAAATTTTTTTCATTGGCCATAAAGGGAGATAACAAATGACTCAAAAATAACCCTAACACTGTCTATTTATATTAGTTCACAAAGGGAGATAACAAATGACCATCCTAAAGAGTGTAATTTGCAAACAATATCACGCGTAATTAAAGAGTTTAATCAAATAATTTTTTTATAAAGCAATCTAACTAAACATGATTTGACAATCCCCATTATTTAATTAATCTACACTTCCACTTTGTTGTAAAACAATATGTTGTCTAATTAATCATGTTGTAAATTTTCATAACTAGATTTGGTGAAGTTGCTTATTTAATAATCTTCATTTAAACATAAATAAGAATCAAATAATTAATTAAACCAGAAGAACTAATACCCTATATGCAATGCACCAATAAATTAAATTTGTTTGAAATACCTTATTTAGCCCTATCTTCGTAATTGTCAACACAAATTAATACAGTACTAAAATTTTGGTTGCTTAATTAGTTATTCCCATTTAAACATTAACTAAGAGACAAAACTAAACCACAAGAATTAATACCCAATATGTAATGCACCAACAAATACCTTATTTTAGCCTTATCATGTATACTAAAAAATAAATTCCAAAATATTGGTTGCTTAATTGATATTCAATCATATCAATACCATTCAATCTTAAATAGAAATATTATAATGTTTTCATAAAATTAAATAAAAAAGGGTGTAAAACAGAAAATTAATTCTATTTTAGGGGGTGTAAATTAGATTTTAAGGAAATGTAGGGTGTAATAAAGAGGACACATGTGTCCTTTTCAAGTAATTAAAAGGTTCATCTTCGACAAGTTGATAAAAATAAGTATTAAACATGTGCAATGGATACAGTACACTAGTAATTGTCACTTACACATAAAAGCAATTTGATCCTTCTATGGGAAAAAGTGAGGATTTACATGTGGTGCTTCTTTTTAAGCATTTATTTTGGTCCACAAATATTATGTTTTCTCCATTTATTTTTATTTATTTATATTTGAAAACTTGATATTTTTACTAGAGCATCCTTTGTTATTATAAGTCGTTTCATCTCACTAACTATTAGGTGAATTGTAAATAAAAGAGAGTTATTGGGTATACTAAAACTTCTGTTATGTGCAAAATTGAAAGAAAAAATCAATAAGATTTAGTGTACGCAATCTTTTTATGCATATCTGTAAAAAACTGTTCTCACAACTTGAATCGATGACTTAATAATATGGTAAAAGTGATTTCTTTACTATAGTAAAAAATAAAGGTGGATAGAGGTAGTACTATATTCGTTTGTCTCAAATTATCTATCATTATTACTAAAAATAGTTATTGTTTCAAGAAAATACCAAATATGTTAGGATATAAATAAAGGTTAAATTTTGAAAATATTTTTTCCAGTTAATATTTTTTTAGAGTCGTGTAAAAATATGCACGATATTTTATTGACTTTTGAAGAACGCACAATATTATAAAATTACAATTTTATCGGTTAATCAGCATTTCTTCCAATAAAACATTTATAAAATTTTAATATTTTCACAAACACATTTATCGTATAATTTTATTTTTTTAAAGGAAGAAGTGATGAGCTATGTAATATTTACAGCCTTTAGAAACATTCTAAACTGTAAAAATAACAACTATATTTTGTAGAATTATGAAATATATCACAATCTACCTTAAAAACCTATACAAGAAGATATTTCAATATTTTAAAAGATTCTTTAAAAGATATGTCAATTTCTTTAACTTTCTAATATTCGAAATTTAGTAATCCAACCAATATACATTCCTTCAAACAAGTCTTATTTCACAAAAAATACCTATCAACAACAATTTTCTCAATGTTAGTGTTCAAATTTGAAACTTTTAGTTAATGATGAAAAGATATTATCGAACCCACAACATATTTACCGGTTATATTCCAAACCAAATAAACATTTATATATGTAGACAAATATTGAGGTAATGGTAAGATTCACG
This sequence comes from Capsicum baccatum var. pendulum, assembly GCA_030864225.1. Classification (NCBI taxonomy): domain Eukaryota; kingdom Viridiplantae; phylum Streptophyta; class Magnoliopsida; order Solanales; family Solanaceae; genus Capsicum; species Capsicum baccatum. The sequence continues at coordinate 225,242,311 of CM061555.1, read as the reverse complement.
TATACTTCAGACCTTATTTGTGATAGAGTCATGTTTTTCTTCTTTCTGTTGATAGTGTGCAGACAGGTTTATTTTAGTCTAATGTCTTCTTTTGTATTGTTAACGATAATAGGTAATGGTTTATTCACAATGAGTTCTGCAGTGGTGAAGGTAAGTAGGTAACTGATTAAAGCACTATGATAGTGGTTTATTTTAGTTTAATGGTGCGCCTTCTTCTAAAACACAAGTTGCAAGAAAAACACAAGTCAATAAGGAACATCACCTGAGACAGCTTCTTCAGCAACTTTAGCATATTGTTTTCCCAGGTTTTCCTTATTAGTCATTTCTGACTGTGCCGCAGCCAACTTAAGAGACTTAACTTGATCCTCCAGTCCAGTCAAATGTGAATATGATTCAACGAAAATTTGCACATATTTAGGTTTCTTGATTTCCTGTTTACCCTGAAATATATCTGTCGCATGCACTCCTTCACTGCAGTAGTAAAATAGAAATAGAAAGAAAGCCCAACACAAAAAAATATGCAACATGTTCTCCATAACTTTTTGTATTGAAAGTAACTAATGCTTTGTTTAAGAGAGTAGTACTGGTAATTGTAAAACTTAAGAACTTGTGAACTTAAGAACTTGTGAACTATTGTTTATATAGGCTGAGTATTGTAAAACTACACCAACATAAAAATGGTAAAAAAATATCTCAGTAAGAGAATTTCTCTTACTGAATCAATCATATACCAATTAAAAAGGAAAGTCAATATTTGTAAAAGTCATTCACAGTATTGTTTTCCTTAGGCCAAATCCAATAAATAAAAAATATCAAGACTGTCATGATTAAAAACTAGATTTCCATAATACTAAAAGTTACCTTATATATAGGTGAGTACCATGTTGTCGCACATTCCGTAGAAGGAAGGTAAATTAATAGTAACATGTTAGCATCAATCACTAATCAATTAAGAGATCGATAATCAATTAGGGTCAATTAGGGATGAGAAAATTTTTTCAATTTACCATAAATAAATTATGAGCAATTAATTTTGTAAAATAATCCCTAATTATTTTTGTACCTAATTCAAATCATCAATTATACAAAAATCAGTCCACGATGTAATTCAAGAAACGTGATACACAATCAGATGTTCTTTACCAAAATCTTATTCAAATTATCACAAGATCAATCCAACCATAAAAATATAATACGCAGTCAAATGTTCTCCGTTATAATCACAAGTCGAGAAATTTGTCAACTAATTCAAAGAAGATGGATAATTTCAAAATTCGGAATTAGCAAACTATGACAAAATTGATCATTATTAAAATTTATATTTTTCATATATGGTAGTCTTAAAACATAATCACACAAAATGGCAAAGAATTGGATGAAATAAATCATTCATGCATTGTTAATTCAGATTCCGAAATTTGTTAAACAAAGGGAAAAGAGATTAAAAGTAAACATAAACATTTAAATATTTAGGTAAACCTGTGGATGGGTTTTTCATCTCTTTTTTGACAAACGGATCAACGGCACGGAGAAGGTTGGTGGCGGGTGGACGACGGAGATGACCTGGGGCGGCGACGGTTGGTTCACGGAGGAGGATGGAGAGCAGGGGGTCTCGTGGCAATGTTGGAGTGGCGTTGGCGTGCTGGTTCATCGCCGGAAAGGGGAAAATGGAGGAAGAGATGGTGATGGAGGCTAAGGGGTTGGCGGCGCGGCGCTAGCAGCGGCGAGGATAAACGGCAGGAGGCAGTGGTAGATCTGGTATCGCCGGAGTAGGCGTTGGCGGCGTATATAGAGCGCGGTGGGAAAGCTATTGGAGAAAGGGGTCTCGGTGGAGCTGCTCCGCCGATCAGCGGCGGCAGCCATGGGAAAGAAAGGTTAGATATAGAGAGAAGGAGAGAGGTTAGATAGAGAGAGAAGAGTGGCTGTTGTTTGGTTTTGGAATTAGGATTAGGTTTTTGGATTAAAAAGGAAAGAAAGGTGTATCAGATCTCAGTCGTTGGATCCGTTTAGGATCAACGAGTGAGATCTAAAAATTAAAAATTTGGAATTGAGTTTCAAAAATGGATAGAATTGTAAGAAATTGGACAAAATTAAGTTAAAAAGTGAATAAATTTAGGCAAAATGAATTAAATTAGGTTGTTATTTAAATTAAAATAGGGATAATAGTATATAATAATAATAATTAAATAATACATAACAATATTAAATAATAAATAATAATAATTAATAATAAATAATTTAATAAAATAAATAATTCTAAATAATGGAAAACTAGATATTGTGTTTGCAAAAATGTGGATGTGCATAACAACAACAACAACAACAACAACAAACCCAGTGTATTCCCACCTAGTGGGGTCTGGGGGGGGTAAGATGTACGCAGTCCATACCTCTACCTCTGAAGAAGTAGAAAGGCTGTTTCCGATAGACCCCCGGCTCAAGACAGTCGCCACACAAATATAAATATAAATATAAATATAAATATAAATATACATATAAATATAAATATAAATATAAATATAAAGTAACGCATAGGTAGTAGGAAACATCGGGAAGCACTCAGATACATAATAAAACATGGAACACCGAAATCATAGCAAGAAGAATAATAGGAATAGGAATAAAAATAAGAGTAGGAAGAATAACAGGAATAATCCCCCACCAAAAAAAAAAAAAAAAAAAAATTGTACATAAAATGCTGAATTTGAGTTTAAAAATTATGACAATGATACTAAAAGCTAAGAAATAATTTATGCATTTCCTTTAATTATAAATGCGACACGTTAGTATGTACTCAATGTAAGAATAATATTTAAACATATTGATAATTAAAATTAAATAATTTCAATATAATAACAGCCTAAAAGTGATATCGGGAGGTCAAAATTGGGTGTCAACAGAGTCGCCACCTAATTTTCAAGAAAAAATAGGAAACCTATTTATTTATTAACAAGTACTTACTCCATTTAAAAAGAAATGACTTACTTTCCTTTTTAGTTCGTTTTAAAAAGAATGACCCCTTTCATTTTTTGGCAATACTTAAATTTAAACTTTCCAAATGGCATGTTTATGACCACAAGATTAAAAGGCATTTTGATACATTTGATACTACTTTAATTTAAGGCTACAAGATTCAAAAATTTTCTTTATTTTCTTAAACTTTGTGCCAAATCAAAGTAGGTGATTCTTTTCGAAACAGAGGGAGTATGACGAAACCAATTTAGATTCTAGGTAAGGATTCAAATTATTTTGAAGGGAAGGGGTTAGACACCCTTCAGAATCTACAAATATAGTTCCCGGCCAGACTTAAGTTTATTATAAAAGGAAAAAAGAAAAAAGAAAACAAATCAATGCATGCAAATATAAATATAAAATATATATTAAAATAATATAACGCGTATGCTATCGTAAAATATATATATAAGAAAAATATATAAATATGTACGTAAAGACAAAATTGAATAAAGAAAAATTATTTTAAGAAAAAAATCTACATAATATCCATTAAAGTAAAAAAGTGAATTATTTGATTAAGTATCTAAATCAATTTTAATATAACTAGTAATGACCTAAATTTGCCTAAAGTGTGATGAGAATCGCGTGAAAAATTAAAAATATCAGAAAAATTATATTAAAGAAAAATCTATGCAATATCTTTCAATGTATAAGTATGAATTAATTAAGTATCTAAATTAATTTAATTTTTTAATATAAATATTAATGTCCTATATTTGCCTAAACACGTGATGAACATTTGTAAAAAGCATTTCCGTCCAATGCCCGAAAAATAAATTTTACACTATAATTTTTATTTTGTACAAGTGTAAAAATATAAAAAATGCAAACACAAAATTTAAACTCTTCGTTAAATGTCACTCCCGTCAAGTATTCCCAACCTGGATAGACACTTGTAAATAAAAATGTTTGTAACAAATAAATAATTATCAAAATAAATTGAAAATATTTGTGTGCTTATATGTATAAAAATATATAATTTTTTAAAAGGTGGGCTCATAATAGATTTTAAATACGACATACAAAGTGGTTGCTGATTTATTAGTCGTCCTAACTCGTGTTGCCAAGATACGAATCTTAAAACTTTTACTTTATGAAAATTTCGTCATTGCCGAAATTTATTTATTTTATTACGTATTTATATATATAATATACGTCTTTTTATTTGTATAGGCCTCAAAAATTGTTGAAAAATTTCTTCAGTGGCCACAAAGGGAGATAACAAATGACTCAAAAATAACCCTAACATTGTCTATTTATATTAGTCCACAAAGGGAGATAACAAATGACCATCCTAAAGAGTGTAATTTGCAAACAGTATCACGCGTAATTAAAGAGTGTAATCAAATAATTTTTTATGAAGCAATCTAACTAAACATGATTTGGCAATCCCCATTATTTAATTAATCTACACTTCCACTTTGTTGTAAAACAGTATCTTGCCTCATTAATCATGTTGTAAATTTTCATAACTAGATTTGGTGAAGTTTATTATTTAATAATCTTCATTTAAACATAACTAAGAATCAAATAATTAATTAAACCACAAGAACTAATACCCTATATACAATGCACCAACAAATTAAATTTGTTTGCAATACCTTATTTAGCCCTATCTTCGTAATTGTTAACACAAATTAATACAGTACTAAAATTTTAGTTGCTTAATTAGTTATTCCCATTTAAACATTAACTAAGAGACAAAACTAAACCACAAGAACTAATACCCAATATGTAATGCACCAAAAAATACCTTATTTTAGCCTTATCATGTATACTAAAAAATAAATTCTAAAATGTTGGTTGCTTAATTGATATTCAATCATATCAATACCGTTCAATCTTAAATAGAAATATTATAATGTTTTCATAAAACTAAATAAAAAATGGTGTAAAACATAAAATTAATTCTATTTTGGGGGGTGTAAATTATATTTTGAGGAAATGTAGGGTGTAATAAAGAGGACACTTGTGTCGTTTTCAAGTAATTAAAAGGGTCATTTTCGAAAAGTAGTATTAAACATGTGCAATGGATACAGTACACTAGTAATTGTCACTCACACATGAATGCAATTTGATCCTTCTGTGGGAAAAAGTGAGGATTTACATGTGGTGCTTCTTTTTAAACATTTATTTTGGTCCACAAATATTATGTTTTCTCCATTTATTTTTATTTATTTATATTTGAAAACTTGATATTTTTACTAGAGCATCCTTCGTTATTATAAGTCGTTTCATCTCACTAACTATTTGGTGAATTGAAAATAAAAGAGAGTTATTGGGTATAGTAAAACTTCTGTTATGTGCAAAATTGAAAGAAAAAATCAATAAGAATTTAGTGTACGCAATCTTGTTATGCATGTCTGTAAAAAACTGTTCTCACAACTTGAATCGATGACTTAATAATATGGTAAAAGTGATTTTTTTTACTATAGTAAAAAATAAAGGTGGATAGAGGTAGTACTATATTTGTTTGTCTCAAATTATCTATCATTAGTACTAAAAATAGTTATTGTTTCAAGAAAATACCAAATATGTTAGGATATAAATAAAGGTTAAATTTTGAAAATATTTTTTCCAGTTAATATTTTTTTAGAGTAGTGTAAAAAAATGCACGATATTTTATTGACTTTTGCAGAACGCACAATATTATAAAATTACAATTTTATCGGTTAATCAGCATTTCTTCCAATAAAACATTTATAAAATTTTAATATTTTCACAAACACATTTATTGTATAATTTTATTTTTTTAAAGGAAGAAGTGATGGGCTATGTAATATTTACAGCCTTTAGAAACATTCTAAACTGTAAAAATAACAACTATATTTTGTAGAATTATGAAATATATCAAAATCTACCTTAAAAACCTATACAAGTAGATATTTCAATATTTTAAAAGATTCTTTAAAAGATATGTCAATTTCTTTAACTTTCTAATATTCGAAATTTAGTAATCCAACCAATATACATTCCTTCAAACAAGTTTTATTTCACGAAAAATACCTATCAACAGCAATTTTCTCAATGTTAGTGTTTAAATTTGAAACTTTTAGTTAATGATGAAAAAATATTATCGAACCCACCACATATTTACCGGTGATATTCCAAACCAAATAAACATTTATATATGTAGACAGATATTGAGGTAATGGTAAGATTCACGTATACTTCAGACCTTATTTGTGATAGAGTCATGTTTTTCTTCTTTCTATTGATAGTGTGCAGACAGGTTTATTTTAGTCTAATGTCCTCTTTTGTATTGTTAACGACAATAGGTAATGGTTTATTCACAATGAGTTCTACAGTGGTGAAGGTAAGTAGGTAATTGATTAAAGCACTATGATGGTGGTTATTTTTAGTTTAATGGTGCACCTTCTTCTAATTTAGAGCATTGTTTTACCTAAACATTTTAATGACTTAATAGAGTATTTGAAACTTGAATCATCCCTTCGTTGCTAGTTGCACACTAAATGGTAACTTCCTGTGGTGATGTCTTAAATAAACGTGTCTTTTAAGTTCAGTAATAGTGCCATCGCTTGGGTAAAGGTGCTTCTGTTTAAGAATTTTAAATCATTTGTACATCTGTTGGGTTTTCTATACCAGTTGTTCCATATATACTTTCAGGATATCGTAAGTAAGACGCTTGCAGGTTCAATAGAAGTTTAGTACACAAGACATTTCATTATCTCAGTGGGAAACAAGTGGAAGTAAAGCGTGCTCTTCCCAAAAATGGTAGTTCTGGTGGTTTTGGTAGTCGTTCCACGGGCAACGGTGGTAGTGGTATGGGTGGTGGAAGTTACCAGGGGTATGGTGCATCTGGTGACAATCCCAGTTCTTATGACAGAATGGATACCAACAGATACATGCAGTAAAAAAACACTGGAGGTGGCTATCCACCTTATGGTTCCTCCGGATATGGTACACCGGGTTATGGTTATGGATCGTCCAACAATGGCATGGGTTATGGTGCTTATGGAAGTTACGGTAGAGCCAATCCTGGCTATGGGGCTGTAAATCCTGGATATGGTGGTCCAGCAGTTGCTACAGCCTTCGAAAATCCAAATGTTCCTGGTGCTAGTTATGGTAGCAGTCAAGCTGGTGGATCGAGAAGCTTGTGGGGTTCTCAGTGTCCTTCTGGATATGGGAACATGGTCTATGGTAATGCATCATCGGGTGCTTCAAGTCTGGTGGTGGAGGTGGACCCGCTAATGGAGGATCTGCTGTTGGTCAGTCTCCAGCTGGAGCCACGGGTTATAGAAATCAAGGTTATGGCTATGGTGGATATGGTGGAGGTGATGGTGCTTATGGAAATCCAGTTGGTGGAGGTGGTGCATCGGGAGACATGCAATCAGGTGGTGGGGGTTACATGGGCAGTGGGCATGGCGATGCTAGTGGAAATTCACAAGGTTTGGGTAATTATGGTGCTTAGAAAAATGGACCTCATGGTGGCCAATTTAAAAGAAGATTAGCTTAGAACTTACTTACTGTCTTTCGTCTAATTAGGATTTGTCTGTGCACTGACTGTGGTAGTTGAGCTTATTGCTTTTCTACTTTTTTCTAGGGTGTCTCTAACTCCTGTTGTCCCTTTGAGTAGGGTGTTTTTCCTTAGACTTGACAAAAGATTCACGTTTCGCCTGGCTTTCATTAACAATGCTGAAACATTTTTGGGTTCTTTTACTTTGATGTATGTTCTTTAGTCTCAAGTAGTGAATGACCTTTCACTGGATTGTCCAAGTAAAAAAACACTATGCTTAGTGAAGTTCTACCGCGTTTTGCCAACCAAGGATATCATATAGCTAAGGCACAAACACTTTGAGTTGATTCTATAATTGTTAAACTGCAGAATCTTTGTTTCTATTGGGAATGCATGACTCTTGTCATTTCATTGTTTCTATGTTTGGATAACTAAGGAAAGTAAGTGAATATTGTTGTGAACCAAGCTAACTCTATTGGGCCAATTAATATGTTGGAGAGGGGGTTCAAAATTTGAAGAAAAACTTATTGAAAGGAGCTCGACATTTATTATATATACATATAATATGATTTTAGTAATGTATAAATAGTATAATTTTTCGCCGAAGGGGGTTCGGTGAGCGGTTCTTTTGCAATTCCTTATCTAGATTGTTTGATTTTGAGTTGTGGGTTTGTTGGAAACGTCTCTATCTCACATTTGAGGTAGTGGTAAGGACTGCTTACACTTACCCTCCTAAGACCCCACTTGGTGGGAATATACGGTGAACCCCTATCCATTACACATGCTGGTTCCTCCCCCGAGTAGAGAGGTGGTTGTTGTATAGAGATGGCAACCAAAGGTGGAGATGTGAACATTCAGCACGATTTTGGGTTGTCGATGGGGCAGTTTTTGTTTGGGAACTAAGGTAGGGAAGAAAGTGAAGAGTTAGAAGCTTGGAGTCACTCAATGATAAAATAATACTAACTGATTAACATATTACAAAATGATAAAAATTAAACTAAATTGATTTCATAATTTCTCATTTTTTTCAATTAATAATATAGGATTTTTATTCATATACCCAACATTTGTATTTCATAATTTTTTTAGTTACATTGTACAAAACTTTGCATATCATATAAGTACAATATTTAGTTATTAATATACATTCCCAGTTAAATAGAACATGTATAAATCATGAGTTAATTTGTACTAATATTTTATACGTTGTAGAAAATGAAATAACCAAACAACTGTACATAATTATAACCAACAACCAAACAACCCTTGTTTGTTTTTACTAGTATTACTTACCATATTTCTTATTCATTTAAATTTACTCCTTCTCACTTATGGAAAATCAATTTGATTAACTTATAAAATTAAATTATATTAGATCTATTTAAGTGACACATAAATTGAAACTAAATAAAGAAAGTAAACTGTATTGAAACTTCAATGATTTCAACATCAAATTTGTAAGCTTATATTTACAATATTTTTTTATTGTTTTTTTAAGAAAAGGGATTATGATCTTTTTGTCTGTTAGGGCTAGTACCTAGTGGGTATTGGATATATTAGGGTGCACCATTCTCATTGAGTAGTACTGCACGGAATTGACTTGTGGAGACCACCAATTACACCCTTTCACTTAACCAAATTATTTTCCTTTTAAATTTTTATTTTGATAGTGTGATATAATATGTAGTTTTAAAAAAAATTGTTATCATAAATCTAGTGATAGAAGACTATCTAGCTTGGTTCTTCTATTAACTTGGCCTTTGAAGAAGAAGGTTCGGCATGCTTCGACTTATCTTTATTATCCGCTAAATTCATTCCTTTCTCTGATATTTCATAAAGTAGATGGATAGAGTCAGTCGATCAGTAAAAAAAATAACAAGTGCTCCTGAAATGATTGATAGAAAATAAGACAACTATTCCACGCATTTATCTTATATACTTTAAATTTAATACAACATCGAACCCAGTGAATGAAAACAACAACAAACAAAAAAAAATAGGTAGTATATTGTAACTTTGGAATTGTAATTGGGGTCGAAGCTCCACATATTTTGTTTGGGTGGTCAGGTCAAGCTTCATTCCACACAAGACCACGTAATCTCTGACGCACTGCGTCCAATTTTGCAATTTTCTTCATTCCCTCCAGGTCGTCATATGTTTGGGTGGTCAGGTCAAGCTTCATCTGGGCCAAGGTTGTAGGACCAAGCAACTTCTTCCACACAAGACCACTTAATCTCCGACGCTCTGCGTCCAATTTTGCCATTTTCTTCATTCCCTCCAGGTGTTGTTTGTTTGCAACTTCTGCAGACCGTACGCTTATATTTTTCTTCAACATCTCAATTTCTGCTTCAGCTTGGGCTTTTTCGTCACTGAGTTGTATCACCATGCTAGAACACTCCTGCAAAGACCTTGAGGGACTTACCTGCAAGCAGTAGTAAAATAGAAATAGGAAGAAAGCAAAACACAGCAAAATATGCAAGATGTTTTCCATAACTTTTTGTATTGAAAGTAACTAATGCTTTGTTTAAGAGAGTAGTAGTGGTAATTGTAAAACTTAAGAAGAACTTGTGAACTTAAGAGATTGAAGAATTGTTTATATAGGCTGAGTATTGTAAAACTAAACCAACATAAAAATGGTAAAAAAAATATCTCAGTAGAGAATTTCTCTTACTGAATCAATCATATATCAATTAAAAAGGAAAGTCAATATTTGTAAAATTCATTCACAATATTTTTTTCCTTAGGCCAAATCCAATAAATAAAAAATATCAAGACTGTCATGATTAAAAATTAGATTCTCATAATACTGAAAGTTACCTTATATATAGGTGAGTGCCATGTTGTCGCATATTCCATAGAAGGAAGGTAAATTAATAGTAACATGTTAGCATCAATCACTAATCAATTAAGAGATCGATAATCAATTAGGGTCAATTAGGGATGAGAAAATTTATTCAATTTACCATAAATAAATTATGAGCAATTAATTTTGTAAAATAATCCCTAATTATTTTTGTACCTAATTCAAATCATCAATTGTACAAAAATCAATCCACGATGTAATTCATGAAACGTGATACACAATCAGATGTTCTTTACCAAAATCTTATTTAAATTATCACAAGATCAATCCAACTATAAAAATATAATACGCAGTCAAATAGCCGAGAAATTTGTCAACTAATTCAAAGAAGATGGATAATTTCAAAATTCGAAATTAGCAAACTATGACAAAATTGATCATTATTAAAATTTATATTTTTCACATCTGGTAGTCTTAAAACATAAGCACACAAAATGGCAAAGAATCGGATGAAATAAATCATTCATGTATTGTTAATTCAGAATCCGAAATCTGTTAATGAAGGGGGAAAGAGATTAAAATTAAACACAAACATTTAAATATTTAGGCAAACCTGTGGATGGGTTTTTCATCTCTTTTTTGACAAACGGATCAACGGCACGGAGAAGGTTGGTGATGGGTGGACGACGGAGATAACCTGTGGCGGCGACGGTTGGTTCACGGAGGAAGTTGGAGAGCAGGGGGGTCTCGAGGTAATGTTGGAGCGGCGTTGGCGTGCTAGTTCATCGCCGGAAAGGGGAAAATGGAAGGAGAAATAGTGATGGAGGATAAGGGGCTGGCGGCGCGGCGAGGACGAACGACAGGAGGCAGTGGTAAATCTTTTATAGACGGAGAAGGCGTTGGCGGAGCGGCGCTGGCAGTGACAACGACGAACGGCAGGAGGCAGTGGTAGATCTGGTATCGCCGGAGTAGGCGTTGGTGGTGCGGCACTGGCAGCGGCGACGATGAACGACAGGAGGTAGTGGTGGATCTGGTATCGCTGGAGTAGGCGTTGGAGGCGCATATAGAGGGCAGTGGGAAAGCTATTAGAGATGGGGGTCTCGGTGGCTCTGCTCCGCCGATCAGCGGCGGCAGCCATGGGAAAGAGAGGTTAGATAGAGAGAGAAGAATAGAGGTTACATAGAGAGAGAAAGAGCGGTTGTTGTTTGATTTTGGAATTAGGGTTAGATTTTTGGATTAAAAATAAAAGAAAGGTGTATCAGATCTCAGTCCTTCGATCCGTTCAGGATCAACAACTGAGATCTAAAAATTGAAAATTTGGAATTGAGTTTCAAAAATGGCTAGAATTGTAAGAAATTGGACAAAATTAAGTTAAAAGGTGAATAAATTTAGGAAAAATGAATTAAATTAGGTTGTTATTTAAATTAAAATAGGGCTAATAGTATATAATAATAATAATTAAATAATACATAACAATATTAAATAATAAATAATAATAATAATTAAATAATAAATAATAATAATTAATAATAAATAATTTAATAAAATAAATAATGCTAAATAATGGAAAACTAGATATTGTGTTTGCAAAAATGTGGATGTGCATAACTACGTGGAAAATAATTTAATAAATATTAATAAAAATTGCATAAAATGCTGAATTTGAGTTTAAAAATTATGACAATGATACTAAAAGCTAAGAAATAATTTATGCATTTTCTTTAATTATAAATGCGACACGTTAGTATGTACTCAATGTAAGAATAATATTTAAAAAGATTGATAATTAAAATTAAATAATTTTGATATAATAACAGCCTAAAAGTGATATCGGGAGGTCAAAATTGGGTGTCAACAGAGTCGCCACCTAATTTTCAAGAAAAAATAGGAAACCTGTTTATTTATTAACAAGTACTCCCTCCGTTTAAAAAGAAATGACTTACTTTCCTTTTTAGTTCGTTTAAAAAAGAATGACCCCTTCCATTTTTTGGCAATACTTTAATTTAAACTTTCCAAATGACATGTTTATGACCACAAGATTAATGGGCATTTTGATACATTTGACACTACTTTAATTTAAGGCTACAAGATTCAAAAAATTTCTTTATTTTCTTAAACTTTGTGCCAAATCAAAGTAGGTAATTCTTTTCGAAATAGAGGGAATATGACGAAACCAATTTTGATTATAGGTAATGATTCAAATTATTGCAAAGGGAAGGGGTTAGACACCCTTCAGAATCTACAACTATGGTTTCCGGCCAGACTTAAGTTTATAAAAAAAAAGAAAAAGGAAAAAGAAAAAAAATCAATGCATGCAAATACAAATATAAAATATATATTAAAATAATATAATGCGTATGCTATAGTAAAATATATATATAAGCAAAATATATAAATATGTACGTAATGACAAAATTGAATAAAGAAAAATTATTTTAAGAAAAAATTCTACATAATATCCAATAATGTAAAAAAGTGAATTATTTGATTAAGTATCTAAATCAATTTTAATATAACTAGTAATGACCTAAATTTGCCTAAAGTGTGATGAGAATCGCGTGAAAAATAAAGAATATCAGAAAAATTATATTAAAGAAAAAACTATGCAATATCTTTCAATGTGTAAGTAAGAATTAATTGAATAAGTATCTAAATTAATTTAATTTTTTAATATAAATATTAATGTCCTATATTTGCCTAAACACGTGATGAACATTTGTAAAACGCATTTCCGTCCAATGCCCCCAAAATAAATTTTACACTATAATTTATATTTTGTACAAGGGTAAAAATATAAAGAATGCAAACACAAAATTTAAAATCTTCGTTAAATGTCACTCCCGTCAAGTATTCCCAAACTGGATAAACACTTGTAAATAAAAATGTTTGTAACAAATAAATAATTATCAAAATAAATTGAAAATATTTATGTGCTTATATGTATAAAAATATATAATTTTTTAAAAGGTGGGCTCAAATTACATTTTAAATACGACATACGAAGTGGTTGCTGATTTATTAGTCGTCCTACCTCGTGTTGCAAAGATATGAATCATAAAACTTTTACGTTATAAAAATTTCGTCATTGCCCAAATTTTTTAATTTTATTACGTATTTATATATATAATATACGTCTTTTTATTTGTACAGGCCTCAAAAATTGATGAAAATTTTTTTCATTGGCCATAAAGGGAGATAACAAATGACTCAAAAATAACCCTAACACTGTCTATTTATATTAGTTCACAAAGGGAGATAACAAATGACCATCCTAAAGAGTGTAATTTGCAAACAGTATCACGCGTAATTAAAGAGTGTAATCAAATAATTTTTTTATAAAGCAATCTAACTAAACATGATTTGACAATCCCCATTATTTAATTAATCTACACTTCCACTTTGTTGTAAAACAATATGTTGTCTCATTAATCATGTTGTAAATTTTCATAACTAGATTTGGTGAAGTTGCTTATTTAATAATCTTCATTTAAACATAAATAAGAATCAAATAATTAATTAAACCAGAAGAACTAATACCCTATATGCAATGCACCAATAAATTAAATTTGTTTGCAATACCTTATTTAGCCCTATCTTCGTAATTGTCAACACAAATTAATACACTACTAAAATTTTGGTTGCTTAATTAGTTATTCCCATTTAAACATTAACTAAGAGATAAAACTAAACCACAAGAATTAATACCCAATATGTAATGCACCAACAAATACCTTATTTTAGCCTTATCATGTATACTAAAAAATAAATTCCAAAATATTGGTTGCTTAATTGATATTCAATCATATCAATACCATTCAATCTTAAATAGAAATATTATAATGTTTTCATAAAATTAAATAAAAAAGGGTGTAAAACAGAAAATTAATTCTATTTTAGGGGGTGTAAGTTAGATTTTAAGGAAATGTAGGGTGTAATAAAGAGGACACATGTGTCCTTTTCAAGTAATTAAAAGGTTCATTTTCGACAAGTTGATAAAAATAAGTATCAAACATGTGCAATGGATACAGTACACTAGTAATTGTCACTTAGACATAAAAGCAATTTGATCCTTCTATGGGAAAAAATGAGGATTTACATGTGGTGCTTCTTTTTAAGCATTTATTTTGGTCCACAAATATTATGTTTTCTCCATTTATTTTTATTTATTTATATTTGAAAACTTGATATTTTTACTAGAGCATCCTTTGTTATTATAAGTCGTTTCATCTCACTAACTATTAGGTGAATTGTAAATAAAAGAGAGTTATTGGGTATACTAAAACTTCTGTTATGTGCAAAATTGAAAGAAAAAATCAATAAGATTTAGTGTACGCAATCTTTTTATGCATATCTGTAAAAAACTGTTCTCACAACTTGAATCGATGACTTAATAATATGGTAAAAGTGATTTTTTTTCTATAGTAAAAAATAAAGGTGGATAGAGGTAGTACTATATTCGTTTGTCTCAAATTATCTATCATTATTACTAAAAATAGTTATTGTTTCAAGAAAATACCAAATATGTTAGGATATAAATAAAGGTTAAATTTTGAAAATATTTTTTCCAGTTAATATTTTTTTAGAGTCGTGTAAAAAAATGCACGATATTTTATTGACTTTTGCAGAACGCATAATATTATAAAATTACAATTTTATCGGTTAATCAACATTTCTTCCAATAAAACATTTATAAAATTTTAATATTTTCACAAACACATTTATCGTATAATTTTATTTTTTTAAAGGAAGAAGTGATGGGCTATGTAATATTTACAGCCTTTAGAAACATTCTAAACTGTAAAAATAACAACTATATTTTGTAGAATTATGAAATATATCACAATCTACCTTAAAAACCTATACAAGAAGATATTTCAATATTTTAAAAGATTCTTTAAAAGATATGTCAATTTCTTTAACTTTCTAATATTCGAAATTTAGTAATCCAACCAATATACATTCCTTCAAACAAGTCTTATTTCACAAAAAATACCTATCAACAACAATTTTCTCAATGTTAGTGTTCAAATTTGAAACTTTTAGTTAATGATGAAAAAATATTATCGAACCCACAACATATTTACCGGTGATATTCCAAACCAAATAAACATTTATATATGTAGACAAATATTGAGGTAATGGTAAGATTCACGTATACTTCAGACCTTATTTGTGATAGAGTCATGTTTTTCTTCTTTCTGTTGATAGTGTGCAGACAGGTTTATTTTAGTCTAATGTCTTCTTTTGTATTGTTAACGATAATAGGTAATGGTTTACTCACAATGAGTTCTGCAGTGGTGAAGGTAAGTAGGTAACTGATTAAAACACTATGATA
This sequence comes from Capsicum baccatum var. pendulum, assembly GCA_030864225.1. Classification (NCBI taxonomy): domain Eukaryota; kingdom Viridiplantae; phylum Streptophyta; class Magnoliopsida; order Solanales; family Solanaceae; genus Capsicum; species Capsicum baccatum. Next base: position 225,226,681 of record CM061555.1, on the reverse strand, counting down.
GTGGTTTATTTTAGTTTAATGGTGCGCCTTCTTCTAATTTAAAGCATTGTTTGCCCTAAACATTTTAATGAATTAATAGAGTATTTGAAACTTGAATCATCCCTTCGTTGCTAGTTGCACACCAAATGGAAACTTCCTGTGGTGATGTCTTAAATAAATGTGACTTTTAAGTTTAGTGTTCTTATGTAATAGTGCGATCGCTTGGGTAAAGGCGCTTCTGTTTAAGAATTTTAAATCATTTGTACATCTGTTGGTCTTTCCAGACCTGTTGTTCCATATATACTTTCAGGATGTCGTAAGTAAGACGCTTGCAGGTTCAACAGAAGTTTAGTACATTTCAGATGATAATTTGATGTCTTTTAGTAGAGCTTTCTCCCAAAGTAATAGCCTAGTTGATGGAAACTTCCGCTAAGATTTTGGGCATCTTATAATAAAATCTATCCTTTTGAGTCTTTATCTTGCTTGCTTCTGAATTTGTTCTTCTTTTACTTAGCTCAATGGTATTTTCTTTATAGGTTAAGGCTAAGAGGGCCTTGTCAAGAGAGGAGCAGAGTTCAAAATCTGGAAATGTAGGTAGTGCTAGAAGTTTTGGAGGTAGTGGAAATAACAGGACCAAGAATATATTTGTTGGTGGATTGCCTCCCACGCTGACTGAGGATGGCTTCAGAACTTACTTTGAAACTTATGGTAATGTCACTGATGTAGCAATTATGTTTGATCAACAGACCAGCCGACGTCATGGGTTTGGCTTCATTTCATTTGATTCTAAAGATGCAGTAGTTAGGGTTTTATACAAGACATTTCATGATCTCAGTGGGAAACAAGTGGAAGTAAAGCGTGCTCTTCCAAGAGATGGTAGTTCTGGTGGTTTTGGTAGTCGTTACACAGACAACGGTGGTATTGGTATGGGTGGTGGAAGTTACCTGGGGTATGGTGCATCTGGTGACAATCCCAGTTCTTATGACAGAATGGATACCAACAGATACATGCAGTCACAAAACACTGTAGGTGGCTATCCACCTTATGGTTCCTCCGGATATGGTACACCGGGTTATGGTTATGGATCGTCCAACAATGGCATGGGTTATGGTGCTTATGGAAGTTACGGTGGAGCCAATCCTGGCTATGGGGCTTCCAATCCTAGATATGGTGGTCCAGCAGTTGCTACAGCCTTCAGAAATCCAAATGTGCCTAGTGCTGGTTATGGTAGTGGTCAAGCTGGTGGATCGAGAAGCTCATGGGGTTCTCAGGATCCTTCTAGATATGGGAACATGGGCTATGGTAATGCATCATGGGGTGCTTCAAGTGCTGTTGGTGGAGGTGGACCCGCTAATGGAGGATCTGCTGTTGGTCAGTCTCCAGCTGGAGCCATGGGTTATGGAAATCAAGGTTATGGATATGGTGGATATAGTGGAGGTGATGGTGCTTATGGAAATCCAGTTGGTAGAAGTGGTGAATCGAGAGACACGCAATCAGGTGGTGGGGGTTACATGGGCAGTGGCTATGGCGATGCTAGTGAAAATTCATAAGGTTTGGGTAATTATGGTGCTCAGCAAAATGGACCTCATGGTGGCCAAGTTGGATATGGTGGTGGCTATGGTGGTGCTCCAAGTTGGCAGGCTCAATAACACTGATCACAATGCTTGATTTCATCTGAGAACTTACCTGTTGCTGGAGCGGAACGTAACTTTCATACTGATGGTTTCGTTCCACATACAGTTTACTCTTGCAAGCATTACGCGCTCAATAGGATTGGTTGGATTGCTTGAATTTTAGTCTTTTGCAGTTCTTATTCTAGTTTACAATAAGTAATTGTCAGTAGTATTTCCTATTTCGTAATATTTTCTGTTTAACTGTAGTTTTAATTTGGCTTGCGTATGGTTATTTTTATTAGCTATCTAATTCATCTCGTCTCATAGCCTGTTATGTCAAAGCTTATGTGAGTTAGCTTTTGATTGTGTTGTTCGATTTTGAATATAGTTCCGTAACCCGTTTGTGGCTTACCAAGCAGGATACTTGATGCTAGTTTCTCCTCACTATAAAAAAATGAATTCATTTGGTTTCCCATTTGACTTGCATTGGACAAAGAAGTTTTCGTGATGCTTCTTGTCAGTAGTGCAGCTGTAGCCGATATGGGTAGCAATAGCAGTAGTGGTAGTTAAGTTTTGAGAATGACATAATCATTTTCCTCTTTATTTGACCTTGTGTTGCACAGGAGGAGATGACCGAGTACTAACGTCTGATGACATCCCACTCTGTCCAATCCGACCTTGGTGCTGGGGATTGTGTTCAGTGTGCACAAGTACTTACCATGGAATTTGGCTCATGGTGTATTTCCTGAAACTGGTCATGGTGAAGCGGGGTAAAGCCTAACAGCAGTCATCGTATGGTATGTGTTGCCAACAGCTGATGTTTAGTTGTACTAGTGATTTTGTATATGGAAAGGTAGACTAGAATATGGCCATGTTTTCGAGGTACTTGGCAATTTAACTCGCAAACAAGTTCTTTAATTTTTGGCGGTTTTCCTTATAAAAGGATGCTTTTCTGGAGATGGATTACAGAATAACATGGTTTAGGCTACCTCACTAGTTTAGAATGATTAAACTTTATTTTTCTTGTTTACACTAATTTAACAGTAGAATAGCTTAGAACTTACTTACTGTCTTTCGTCTAATTAGGATTTGTCTGTGCACTGACTGTGGTAGTTGAGCTTATTGCTTTTCTACCTTTTTCTGGGGTGTCTCTAACTCCTGTTGTCCCTTTGAGTAGGGTGTTTTTCCTTAGACTTGACGAAAGATTCACGTTTCGCCTGGCTTTCATTAACAATGCTGAAACATTTTTGGATTCTTTTACTTTGATGTATGTTCTTTAGTCTCAAGTACTGAATGACCTTTCACTGGATTGTCCAAGTAAAAAAACACTATGCTTAGTGAAGTTCTACCGCATTTCGCCAGTCAAGGATATCATATAGCTAAGGCACAGACGCTTTGAGTTGCTGATTCTATAATTGTTAAACTGTAGAATCTTTGTTTCTATTGGGAATGCATGACTCTTGTCATTTCATTGTTTCTATGTTTGGATAACTAAGGAAAGTAAGTGAATACTGTTGTGAACCAAGCTAACTCTATTGGGCCAATTAATATGTTGGAGAGGGGGTTCAAAATTTGAAGAAAAACTTATCGAAAGGAGCTCGACATCTATTATATATACATATAATATGATTTTAGTAATGTATAAGTAGTATAATTTTCCGCTGAAGGGAGTTCGGTGAACAGTTCTTTTGCAATTCCTTATCTAGTTTGTTTGATTTTGAGCCGGGGGTTTGTCGGAAACGACGTCTCTATCTAACATTTGAGGTAGTGGTATGGACTGCTTACACTTACCCTCCCAAGATCCCACTTGGTGGGAATATACGGTGAACCCCCATCTATTACACATGCTAGCTCCGCCCCCGAGTAGAGAGGTGATTGTTGTATAGAGATGGCAACCAAAGGTGGAGATGTGAACATTCACCGCGATTTTGGGTTGTCGATGGGGCAGTTTTTGTTTGGGAACTATGGTAGGGAAGAAAGTGAAGAGTTAGAAGCTTGGAGTCACTCAATGATAAAATAATACCAATAGATTTACATATTACAAAATGATAAAAATTAAACTAAATTGATTTTCAAAAGGTCACCATTACAAATGAGGCATAGATTACCGAAAACGTAAAATCTCTATACAATTATTAATTCAAAATATTAAAGAATTGTGCAAGTGACAGATTGTTCACTATAATGAATTGTACAATTGACAAATTGTTCACTAGAAGGGGGTTTATGGTATGCTAGGATGGTGTAAACCGTTTGAATAATGGAGACTATCATTCCGACTTGGTGGGAATATACTAGATAGAGAAATATACATGTTTTAGCATGTTTTAGAATTTGATTACTAAATATACATGTTCAACCTTCATGTTTGTACTCTGATGGAGCAAAACAGGTCATATATTTTAGCATATGATTACAAAATATACATGTTCAACCTTCATGTTTATACTTTAGTGGAGCAAAACAAGTCACATATTTTAGCATATGATCGCAAAATATACATGTTCAACCTTCATGTTTATACACTCCGGTAGAGCAAAACAAGTCACATATTTTAGCATATGATTACAAAATATATACATGTTCAACCTTCATTATTTATACTCCAGTAGAGCAAAACAAGTCATATATTCGAGCATAAGACCGTGTGTTCACTAGCGTATACAAACAACCATTTCACCTAAGTATCATCTTGTTCTCAGTGACCCTCTATGCCATGTGACTTTAGAGTTAACGGGAGCTTATTTTCCAACGATGAAAATGGTTCATAAATAGTGTGATATAATATATAGTGTGATGTAGTTTTGATAGTGTGATATAATATGTAGTTTCAAAAAAATTGTTATCATAAATCTAGTGATAAAAGACTATCTAGCTTGGTTCGTCTATTAACTTGGCCTTTGAAGAAGAAGGTTCGGCATGCTTCGACTTATCTTTATTATCCGCTAAATTCATTCCTTTCTCTGATATTTCATAAAGTAGATGGATAGAGTCAGTCGATCTGTAAAAAAAATAACAAGTGCTCCTGAAATGATTGATAGAAAATAAGACAACTATTCCATGCATTTATCTTATATACTTTAAATTTAATACAACATTAAACACAGTGAATGAAAACAAAAACAAACAAAAAAAAAGGTAGTATATTGTAACTTTGGGATTGTAATTGGGGTCGAATCTCTACATGTGTTGTTTGGGTGGTCACGTCAAGCTTTATCTGGGCCAAGGCTGTAGGCCCAAGCAACTTCTTCCACACAAGACCACGTAATCTCTGACGCTTTGCATCCAATTTTTAAATCTCCAGGTCATATGTTTGGGTGGTCAGGTCAAGCTTCATCTGGGCCAAGGCTGTAGGCCCAAGCAACTTCTTCCACACAAGACCACGTAATCTCCGACGCTCTGCTTCTAATTTTGCAATTTTCTTCACTCCCTCCAGGTGTTGCTTGTTTGCAACTTCTGCAGACCGTACGCTCATATTTTTCTTCAATATCTCAATTTCTGCTTCAGCTTGGGCTTTTTCTTCACTGAGCTGTATCACCATGCTAGAACGCTCCTGCAAAGACCTTGAGAGTGCAGAATTTTTCGCTGCAGACCTGATTAACTGTTGGTCCAGGTTAGCTAATTTTGCTTCAAACTCATGCTTCATTTTGTCAAACTGTTTTGCAGCCTTCTCCCAACCTGTACAGAGAGATGTGAATAAAAGAATTCAGTACCAAGTTGCAAAACACTTGTTGCAAGAAAAACACAAGTCAATAAGGAACATCACCTGAGACAGCTTCTTCATCAACTTTAGCATATTGTTTTCCCAAGTTTTCCTTATTAGTCATTTCTGACTGTGCCGCAGCCAACTTTTTATTCAAATCCTTGACTTCATCCTCTAAGCCACTCACTTGTTCCTCGAGAGATTTAACTTGATCTATCTGCCGCATGCACTCCTTCAGTGCACCATCCAGATGTGATGCCCTGTCTTCAGCAGTAAGCTTCAAAAGAGTAACGGATTCTAGGTGATTTTTCAGTGTCGCCGCTTCTGACTCAGCCTTCTCCCAACCTGTACAGAGAGATGTGAATAAAAGAATTCAGTACCAAGTTGCAAAACACTTGTTCCAAGAAAAACACAAGTCAATAAGGAACATCACCTGAGACAGCTTCTTCAGCAACTTTAGCATATTATTTTCCCAGGTTTTCCTTATTAGTCATTTCTGACTGTGCAGCAGCCAACTTAAGAGACTTAACTTGATCCTCCAGTCCAGTCAAATGTTAATAAGATTCAACGGAAATATGCACATATTTAGGTTTCTTGATTTCCTGTTTACCCTGAAACATATCTGCCGCATGCACTTCTTCAGTGCAGTAGTAAAATAGAAATAGGAAGAAAGCCCAACACAGCAAAATATGTAACATGTTTTCCATAACTTTTTGTATTGAAAGTAACTAATGCTTTGTTTAAGAGAGTAGTACTGGTAATTATAAAACTTAAGAACTTGTGAACTTAAGGGCTTGTGAACTATTGTTTATATAGGCTGAGTATTGTAAAACTAAACCAACATAAAACTGGTAAAAAAATATCTCAGTAAGAGAATTTCTCTTACTAAATCAATCATATACCAATTAAAAAGGAAAGTCAATATTTGTAAAAGTCATTCACAATATTGTTTTCCTTAGGCCAAATCCAATAAATAAAAAATATCAAGACTGTCATGATTAAAAACTAGATTCCCATAATACTGAAAGTTACCTTTTATATAGATGAGTGCCATGTTGTCGCATATTCCATAGAAGGAAGGTAAATTAATAGTAACATGTTAGCATCAATCACTAATCAATTAAGAGATCGATAATCAATTAGGGTCAATTAGGGATGAGAAAATTTGTTCAATTTACCATAAAAAAATTATGAGCAATTAATTTTGTAAAATAATCCCTAATTATTTTTGTACCTAATTCAAATCATCAATTATACTAAAATCAGTCCACGATGTAATTCAAGAAACGTGATACACAATCAGATGTTCTTTACCAAAATCTTATTCAAATTATCACAAGATCAATCCAACCATAAAAATATAATACGCAGTCAAATGTTCTCCGTTATAATCACTGCAGAGAAATTTGTCTACTAATTCAAAGAAGATGGATAATTTCATAATTCGGAATTAGCAAACTATGACAAAATTGATCATTATTAAAATTTAGATTTTTCACATCTGGTAGTCTTAAAACATAAGCACACAAAATGGCAAAGAATCGGATGAAATAAATCCTTCATGCATTGTTAATTCATATTCCGAAATCTGTTAAAGAAGGGGAAAAGAGATTAAAAGTAAACACAAACATTAAAATATTTAGGCAAACCTGTGGATGGGTTTTTCATCTCTTTTTTGACAAACGGATCAACGGCACGGAGAAGGTTGGTGGAGGGTGGACGATGGAGATGACCTAGGGCGGCGACGGTTGGTTCCCGGAGGAGGTTGGAGAGCAGGGGGGTCTCGTGGCAATGTTGGAGCGGCGTTGGCGTGTTGGTTCATCACCGGAAAGGGGAAAATAGAGGGAGAGATGGTGATAGAGGCTGAGGGGTTGGCGGCGCGGCGCTGCCAGCGGCGAGGACGAACGGCAGGAGGCAGTGGTAGATCTGGTATTGCTGGAGTAGGCGTTGGCGGCGCGGCGAGGATAAACGGCAGGAGGCAGTGGTAGATCTGGTAGCGCCAGAGTAGGCGTTGGCAGCCCATATAGAGCGCGTTGGGAAATATATTGGAGAAGGGGGTCTCGGTTGCACTGCTCCGCCGATCAGCGGCGGCAACCATGGGAAAGAGAGGTTAGATAGAGAGAGAAAGAGAGAGGTTAGATAGAGAGAGAAGAGCGTCTGTTGTTTGGTTTTGGAATTAGGGTTAGGTTTTTGGATTAAAAAGGAAGGAAAGGTGTATCAAATCTCAGTCGTTGGATCCGTTTAGGATCAACGACTGAGATCTAAAAATTGAAAATTTGGAATTGAATTTCAAAAATGGCTAGAATTATAAGAAATTGGACAAAATTAAGTTAAAAAGTGAATAAATTTAGGCAAAAAAAATTAAAATAGGCTGTCATTTAAATTAAAATAGGGATAATAGTATATAATAATAATAATAATTAAATAATACATAACAATATTAAATAATAAGTAATAAATAATAATAAATAATAATAATTAACTAATAAATAATAATAATTATTAATAAATAATTTAATAAAATAAATAATTCTAAATAATGGAAAACTAGATATTGTGTTTGCAAAAATGTGGATGTGCATAACTACGTGGAAAATAATTTAATAAATATTAATAAAAATTACATAAAATGTTGAATTTGAGTTTAAAAATTATGACAATGATACTAAAAGCTAAGAAATAATTTATGCATTTCCTTTAATTATAAATGTGACACGTTAGTATGTACTCAATGTAAGAATAATATTTAAAAATATTGATAATTAAAATTAAATAATTTTGATATAATAACAGCCTAAAAGTGATATCGGGAGGTCAAAATTGGGTGTCAACAGAGTCGCCGCCTATTTTTCAAGAAAAAATAGGAAACCTGTTTATTTATTAACAAGTACTCCCTCCATTTAAAAAGAAATGACTTACTTTCCTTTTTAGTTCGTTTAAAAAAGAATAACCCCTTTCATTTTTTGGCAATACTTTAATTTAAACTTTCCAAATGGCATGTTTATGACCACAAGATTAAAGGGCATTTTGATACATTTGACACTACTTTAATTTAAGGCTACGAGATTCAAAAATTTTCTTTATTTTCTTAAACTTTGTGCCAAATCAAAGTAGGTAATAATTTTCGAAACGAAGGGAGTATGGCGAAACCAATTTAGATTCTAGGTAAGCATTCAAATTATGGCAAAGGGAAGGGGTTAGACACCCTTCAGAATCTACAAATATAGTTCCCGGCCAGACTTAAGTTTATTATAAAAAGAAAAAAGAAAAAAGAAAAAAAAAATCAATGCATGCAAAAACAAATATAAAATATATATTAAAATAATATAATACGTATGGTCTCGTAAAGTGTATATATAAGCAAAATATATAAATATGTACGTAAAGACAAAATAGAATAAAGAAAAATTATTTTAAGAAAAAAAACTACATAATATCCATTAATGTAAAAAAGTGAATTATTTGATTAAGTTTCTACATCAATTTTAATATAACTAGTAATGACCTAAGTTTGCCTAGAGTGTGGTCAGAATCGCGTGAAAAATAAAAAATATCAGAAAAAATTTATTAAAGAAAAATCTATGCAATATCTTTCAATGTACAAGTATGAATTAATTGAGTAAGTATCTAAATCAATTTAATTTTTTAATATAAATATTAATGACCTATATTTGCCTAAACACGTGATGAACATTTGTAAAAAGCATTTCCGTCCAATGCCCCAAAAATAAATTTTACACTATAATTTATATTTTGTACAAGTGTAAAAATATAAAAATATAACACAAAATTTAAACTCTTCGTTAAACGTCACTCCCGTCAAGTATTCCCAACCTGGATAAACACTTGTAAATAAAAATGTTTGTAACAAATAAATAAGTATCAAAATAAATTGAAAATATTTGTGTGCTTATATGTATAAAAATATATAATTTTTTAAAAGGTGGGATCAGATTATATTTTATATACGACATACAAAGTGGTTGCTGATTTATTAGTCGTCCTAACTCGTGTTGCCAACATACAAATCATAAAACATTTACGTTATAAAAATTTCATCTTTGCCCAAATTTATTTATTTTATTACGTATTTATATATATAATATACGTCTTTTTATTTGTATAGGCCTCAAAAATTGATGAAAAATTTCTTCATTGGCCACAAAGGGAGATAACAAATGACTCAAAAATATCCCTAACACTGTCTATTTATATTAGTTCACAAAGGGAGATAACAAATGACTATCCTAAAGAGTGTAATTTGCAAACAGTATCACGCGTAATTAAAGAGTGCAATCAAATAATATTTTTATGAAGCAATCTAACTAAACATGATTTGACAATCCCCATTATTTAATTAATATACACTTCCACTTTGTTGTAAAACAGTATCTTGCCTCATTAATCATGTTGTAAATTTTCATAACTAGATTTGGTAAAATTGCTTATTTAATAATCTTCATTTAAACATAACTAAAAATCAAATAATTAAATAAACCAGAAGAACTAATACCCTATATGCAATGCACCAACAAATTAAATTTGTTTGCAATACCTTATTTAGCCCTATCTTCGTAATTGTCAACACAAATTAATACAGTACTAAAATATTGGTTGCTTAATTAGTTATTCCCATTTAAACATTAACTAAGAGATAAAACTAAACCACAAGAATTAATACCCAATATGTAATGCACCAACAAATACCTTATTTTAGCCTTATCATTTATTCTAAAATATAAATTCTAAAATGTTGGTTGCTTAATTTATATTCAATCATATCAATACCGTTCAATCTTAAATAGAAATAGTATAATGTTTTCATAAAATTAAATAAAAAAGGGTGTAAACAGAAAATTAATTCTATTATGGGGGGTGTAAATTAGATTTTGAGGAAATGTAGGGTGTAATAAAGAGGACACATGTGTCGTTTTCAGGTAATTAAAAGGGTCATTTTCGATAAGTAGTATTAAACATGTGCAATGGATACAGTACACTAGTAATTGCCACTCACACATGAATGCAATTTGATCCTTCTATGGGAAAAAGTGAGGATTTACATGTGGTGCATCTTTTTAAGAATTTATTTTGGTCCACAACTATTATGTTTTCTCCGTTTATTTTTATTTATTTATATTTGAAAACTTGATATTTTTACTAGAGCATCCTTCGTTATTATAAGTCGTTTCATCTCACTAACTATTAGGTGAATTGAAAATAAAAGAGAGTTATTGGGTATAGTAAAACTTCTGTTATGTGCAAAATTGAAAGAAAAAATCAATAAGAATTTAGTGTACGCAATCTTGTTATGCATATCTGTAAAAAACTGTTCTCACAACTTGGATCGATGACTTAATAATATGGTAAAAGTAATTTTTTTTACTATAGTAAAAAATAAAGGTGGATAAAGGTAGTACTATATTTGTTTGTCTCAAATTATCTATCATTATTACTAAAAATAGTTATTGTTTCAAGAAAATACCAAATATGTTAGGATATAAATAAAGGTTAAATTTTGAAAATATTTTTTCCAGTTAATATTTTTTAGAGTCGTGTAAAAAAATGCACGATATTTTATTGACTTTTGCAGAACGCACAATATTATAAAATTACAATTCTATTGGTTAATCAGCATTCCTTCCAATAAAACATTTATAAAATTTTAATATTTTCACAAACACATTTATCGTATAATTTTATTTTTTTAAAGGAAGAAGTGATGGGCTATGTAATATTTACAGCCTTTAGAAACATTCTAAACTGTAAAAATAACAACTATATTTTGTAGAATTATGAAATATATCAAAATCTACCTTAGAAACCTATACAAGTAGATATTTCAATATTTTAAAAGATTCTTAAAAAGATAAGTCAATTTCTTTAACTTTCTAATATTCGAAATTTAGTAATCCAACCAATATACATTCCTTCAAACAAGTCTTATTTCACGAAAAATACCTATCAACAACAATTTTCTCAATGTTAGTGTTCAAATTTGAAACTTTTAGTTAATGATGAAAAAATATTATCGAACCCACCACATATTTACCGGTGATATTCCAAACCAAATAAACATTTATATATGTAGACAGATATTGAGGTAGTGGTAAGATTCACGTATACTTCAGACCTTATTTGTGAAATTTTACTGTTATGTTGTTGTATTCTTGTGAATAATTCTCTTTGGCATGACACATAGGTACAGAGTCCTATTCTGCCAAAGATCGATTAAATTCTGTTTACAAATATGACCATTCTATTCACTTGCACTTATTTTTTCTTTTGGGTCCATTCTATTCATTTGTACAGTGTTAATAATTGATCTGACTTTTACCTTCATTCATTCCTTTTCACACACAAAAAAATATTACCTCATGACGCTCCCCTCTATCATTCTTTTTCTTACTTTAACCTTCTATTTACTGTGTATTTCCCCACCAGGTACAGTGATTCACCTTTTATAGTAACATTTTCAACACTAAAATAATTTCAAAAAAGAAATAGAATGGTGAAGAGCTTTAGGTAAATCTGACGTTTAAAATAAGAAAGAAAAGTGAAGAGCTTTAATTTAAAAGACAGAATTTAAGTTTACATGTACGAAATCTTGATGTGATGTAATCCTAAGAATAAATTCACGCTGAGTAGTCTAGACCTAAAATGGACCATATGCAAGGGCGGAGCTACGTGGACTTCAGATCCAAACCCCTTTCATCGAAAAATTATATTGTATATATGTATGACTTTTTTTTTCTATGTGTATATATATTAATTTGACCTCCCTGGCACAAGCAAATAACTTGATTCAGTGGCAAAGGGGGTGAAAACTTTCACGCAAAGGGCCTGCCGGTCTTGGGTTTGAGACCCATTCACGATAGGTTTTTAATTTATTTTTTTTGCTTTCTGTTTTTGACCCCCCTTAATAAAAATCCTGCCTCAGCCACTGACTATGTGTTATCAAGAACTTGAATCTTGAGCGTTAGTTGTCACGAAGTCATATATAAAATGACATATTTGAGTTTTTGCAATTGGAAATAAAACTGTGTTGGATACATCGCTCCTAAAATAGGTCATTCAGTATGTGAATTTTGATTTAGTCGTACCTCAATATATATACCAAACACAAAATACACAAAAAAAAGGAAGAGACTCCAGTAGAGCAAAACAAGTCATATATTTTAGCATATGACTACAAAATATACATGTTCAACCTTCATGTTTATACTACAGTAGAGCAAAACAAGTCACATATTTTAGTATATAATTACAAAATATACATGTTCAACCTTCATGTTTATACTCCAGTAGAGCAAAACAAGTCACATATTTTAGCATATGATTACAAATTATACATGTTCAACCTTCATATTTATACTCCAGTGGAGCAAAACAAGTCACATATTTTAGCATATGATTACAAAATATAGTTGTTCAACCTTCTTGTTTATACTCTAGTGGAGCAAAACAAGTCAAATATTTTAGCATATGATTACAAAATATACATGTTCAACCTTCATGTTTATACTCCAGTAGGGCAAAACAAGTCATATATTTTTGTATATGATTACAAGTCATATATCTTTACATATGATTACAAAATATACATGTTCAACCTTCACGTTTATACTCCAGTAGAGCAAAACAAGTCACATATTTTAACATATGATTACAAAATATACATGTTGAACCTTAATGTTTATACTCCAGTAGAGCAAAACAAGTGACATATTTTAGCATATGATCCCAAAATATACATGTTCAACCTTCATGTTTATACTTCAGTGGAGCAAAACAAGTCATATATTTTAGCATATGATTACAAAATATATATGTTCAGCCTTTACATTTATACTCCAGTAGAGCAAAACAAGTCACATATTTTAGCATATGATTACAAAATATACATGTTCAACCTTCATTGTTTATACTCCAGTAGAGCAAAACAAGTCACATATTCAAGCATAAGACCGTGTGTTCACAAGCGTATACAAACAACTATTTCACCTAAGGATCATCTTGTTCTGAGTGACCCTCTATGCCATGTGACTTTAGAGTTAACGGGAGCTTATTTTCCAACGATGAAAACGTTTCATAAATAGCTTGTTTGGTTCCCTTCACCGGACGCAATCAAGCTAGGTAGCCATGCATCTGGTTGTTGAAGTTGAACAATGGCATCTTACTACTCACTGGTGTGATGGACTCTTATTTTTTAGACACTGGCGTGCCATATATGTCCTATTTATTTTGGTATAAGAAATCTGGATTAGGAAGCGGTTCCTCATACATGTAAGATGATATCGAGGAACTGTGATCGCGAATGTGTAAAGACAGACATTTTGAAGCTACTTAAGTATAAACACAAACATGTAGATGATATCGGAGAATTGTTATCACATGGATATGTAAACACAGACATTCTGAAGCTACTTAAGTATAAAAAATCCTACTTAAGTATAAACACGCAGACATTTTGAAGCTACTTAAGTATAAACACAGACATTTCAAAGCTACTTAAGTATAAAATATCCTACTTAAAAGCGTAAATGCGGACACGTAGATGATATCGGAGAATTGTTATCATATGGATATGTAAACAGAGACATTTTAAAGCTACTTAAGTATAAACACATTACACAGACATGTAGATGATATTAGAGAATTGTTATCATAAATATGTAAACATGCAGACATTTTGAAGCTACTAGAGTATAAAACACAGACATGTAGATGATATCAAAGAATTGTCATCATAAATATAACAGAGACATTTTGAAGCTATTTAAGTATAAACAGAGACATGTAGATGATATAGGAGAATTGTCATCATGGATGATATCGAAGAACTGTTATCATGAATGATATCGAAGAACTGTTATCATGAATATGTAAACACAGACATTTTGAAGCTTCTCAAGTATAAAATATCCTACTTACCAGGAAATTGAGTTCTTGATTGTCAGCTCCAAGATATATCTCGATCAGCTTGTGTAAATCAGCTAACGTTGAACCTTTAACAAACTTCAGTTTAGTGATAATAATCCCAGTATTTTCCTTTGATAAATCTTCCCATTTCACGTGCACGTCCAGATTAAAGCCTATCATTTCAAATGTAGGGTTGAAGTTCTCCTTTGAATCATTAACTTTCTCGCTAGAGAGATTATGTATTTTTCTTATAGGTGAATCTTCTCCGATTTCTTTAACTGGAGGTGATTTCGATTCAGTTGTTATACACTGCTGAGAGAGTTATCTAGAATTTCCACAACGTTTGAATATATATTGAATTAGTTCTTTTCTTGAATGGACAATATCACTAGAAAGATCATCGGAACGATGATCTACTATAGTTGCATGCAATAAATCGTGGTGGAGCATGGAGGAATGTATTGTCTTTTCCTCAATAACCTCTTTTTGCACCTCCTCGACAGGGGGGTTCTCTTTATCCCCTTCACTGTCGTTACCTTCTTCTTCCTCCTCAAACACGGTGCTCAAGAACGATTTGTTGGTGAAATATTGCAACAAATCGATAGAAGGATCTTCAACTTCTCTTGTATCGCTTATCCTAGGATAGCCCAAAAATGCCTGAACTGTGTTACTTTCTGCTTTATCGATGGCTGCATCCTTCGTTCCATAGTTCATATCAATAGATCTATCCAAATCCATAGATTTCACCATTCCTGCATCTTAAGAGTAAATCTCCAGTAGCCTTTTCCCAAAGCTGTTCTCCTCTATTTCTGTTGATCTATTGACAACCCTTGAACGCCAAAGCTCGGCCTCGATCTCCTCCGAGCGCCTTTTAAGCATTTCAAACTCTTGTTGCTGCTGGAAGATTCTATCTTCCATCTTCCTCCTTTCCATCTCTACGAATTCATTTGCCATTTTTTGACACCGCTGTATCTTCTTTTCAAATTCATGTTTCAACATCTGAGTTTGCTCGTTTACTTTAACAATGTCATCCTCTTCCATTGTCTCCACTACTCCTTGTACTGCTAATTCAAGTTTAGACCTTAACGTAACAATTTCTTCTTCTTTCTTCATAAGCTTTCTCATAGCTTCGTTACACTTCTTTTCTTTGAGCTTATTCTCCATCTGAAGCTTTTGGAGAAACTGATCCATTGCCGCAATCCTTGACCCCAAAATAACCGCTGAGGAATAATCTTCTGCACCTTTCTCCTTCAATGACGTGTGAGGGCCACGGACAATGCATTTTGCTTTTCCACTATACTCTAGAGTAGAGATGGTTTTGTGGATCTCTTTAGGATCTGGAATGGCACACAGTATCATGAGAATTTTGGACTTGTCATCCTCAAAAGAATCCTACACAAAATAGTTGAATCAATTTCTTACAACGACTAGTATAACTCCCAAACTTTTTGTGGCTATGTCACTTGGTTCCTTACAAAATGATGCTGGTGCGCGTAAGATCCTCCAAAAATTACTGATTTTTGGACGCTTCAATACGAAGGTAGAAAAATTTTTGGAGGATCCAAGCAACATAGATATGTTATATACACAAGATGTAGTACCTGTAAGAGCATAGTTAACTTGCTATCTCGGAATGGCACGTGGGAATCACCGTTAGCAATGGACTCAACCACCCTTTTAAGTGCACTATTTCCTTGATTGATCTTTGTAGTCTGCATAATTTGATTGTAGGATTAGTATCAAATGCATCAAGAGCTAAAATCATACATTTCAAATTACTGTTCATAGGAAATCTGGAAAAAAACTTAAAAGAAATGAGGTAAGTAAAAAACGTAGAACTTTACCTGCATTTTTGCTTCCATGCCAGTTTGACCAGCTTGTTCTATATTCTCGGAACCATCCATATCAACAAGCATTAGTCGCCCTCCTACTGTTGGAACATCAATAATCATCTGCAATAATATTTAGCTTCCTTCATAAAAGATGAAGACATATCCGTGCTAGAAACAGAAAACAAATGAAACTCTTTGCATTTAGACATCGTTAAACATATATTCAGGATTGATACCATGCAGTGGCTCCGAGAGCTCCGCTCATTGAACAAAGTGCTTTTCACTATTCTTCTCTTCTCCACTTTCTGAATCTCCTTTGTTATCTTTGTAGCCTCAGTACCAGAAATAAAAGTTGCATTCTTTGCCTTTTTACCGATAACTTCAAGTCTCACCTGCAAAAGTAAAAACACAGGGAAAGCATTATACAGAGAAATACAATGTAGTACAAGTCATACTAGCTTTCGTCTGTCTAACTTTAGCATATCCTTATATTCTGGCTTGTGTAGCTATGCTAGGCATACAGATCAATAATGGCAAGATCAATGGCGCTATGGCGAAAATATGTACCAAGGAATTAGGCAAAGTACTATAAATCATTGGCAGTTCAATTATTAAGTGAAGTACTATAAATCATTAAAATTCAGTACTTAATGATAACACCGTCGATTGAAAGTCGAGTATAGAAATGTAAGGTCAAAATGCAAAAGTCAATTTATCTGAGGAGATATATAAGATATACACTGACCACGTTTTCCTGTTTAAGCTCAGGTCATGTCTAAACATGCACAACATGGATAAATTACCAAGTTGTCCTCATCAATTGAGAGAAACTAGAGTATTTTCTTAAATGCGTTTAATACAATAAAAACAATATCAATGCCTCGATCCAAACAAGTTGGGTTTCAGCCAAATGAATCCTGACTAACCATGTTTCCCTGTTTAAGCTCAACTAATGTCTAAACCTGCTCAATTTTGGATAAATATAATGTGAGAAAATGGGAAATTTATAGATAATTTTGTGTGATTAAACTAGAGAATTTTCTTAAACGTGCTCAATATTACTACTACAACTACAACACCTAAATCCCAAACAAGTTGAATGTGATGTAGTCGCAGACCAGGTTTGCGCATTTAAGCTCAACTAATGTCTAAACGTGCTAATTTTGGAAAACCATAATTTGATAAAACAGGCAATACTTCTCTCTTTTTCTTCCATAGATAATTTAATGTGTTTTATAGAGAAACTAGAGCATTTTCTTAAACATGCTCAATACTGCAACCATAAAACCCCAATCGCAAATAAGTGAAGTATGCCATATGAATTATCACTGACCGTTTTTCTCTGTTTAGGTTCAACTCATGTCTAAAGTGCTCAGTACAACCACAACAACACCTCAATCCTAATCAAGTTCTTGTGAGTAAACACCAGATGGATTTGACAAATCTTGTTTAGCACAACCTTTGTACACTAACTTAGTGTAATCTGAATCAGATTTAGCTAGTGGGGTTAGCTTAAGAATGGTAAGTGTAACCAAAAAAAGTGAGAATATGCAAAATGGCTTTGTGGGCAAGTCCATTTTTTTTTGGATTCTTGATTGATTATTCCATTGTTGTTTGGGTCTTTTTTGAAGTTTTTTTTTGGTTATTTTTTTGGAAAGTGAAATCAAGAAAATGTTGAAGGAAAGTGTAAATACAACTCTCTTTTATTGTGCAAGATTGTGGTTATCTTTACTACTACTGGTACACTATAGACAAAAAGAGAAAATTCAGTCCGAGCTATCGAAAAAGAGCTCATTATAAAGGTGTATTGTACGCTGCCTTAAATTGCATTCAGTAATTTTACTAGTTACTCCAAGGCTCCCCTTCGTACGCCGTAGACAAGAGATGAAAAAATATGATTTCTTGGTAAAGAGTCTCTCTACTTCAACTTGATTCGGCAACATAAATTGTGTACACTTTATCTCCTCAAATTTCACTTTATGAGATTACACTGAATATGTTATTGTTGTTGTTATTATTTTTTGATCTAAAAATATGACGTTTGATACTAAAATATGTTGGATTTGTCTGAAAATGTGTCAGAGTCTATTAAAACCAGTCTCTCTGCTTCATTCTGAGTTAGGAACATAGATTGTGTATATTTTACTACTCTAAATCCCACTTTATGTGAATACAGTAGGTACGTTATTGTTGTTTGGTCAGAAAATATCCTAAGTCGGGTCTATCAGAAACAGTCTTTCTACTTCAGCTTGAGTCGCTGATATAAATTGTGTACACTTTACCTCTCAAAATTTCACTTTATGATAATACACCAAATACATTGTTGTTGTTGTTATTTTTCGATCTGAAAATATGACGTTTGATATTAGTACTATTTTCTCTTTCTCATTTTACGCATCACGCTTTCAATTTTAGATTATCCCAAGGAAAAACTAAATTGTTTTAGAATACAAGTTTAAAAATTCTTTCTTTTTCGTCCAATTTCGAGTCGAGTCAAATTAACCACATAAAATGAAAGGAAGGAAATAGAATATTTCAAAAAATAGTCCCTTTTTTTTAAAAAAAATAATAAATATAATTTTTAAAAATGAGAATATGTAAAATGGCTTTGTGGGCAAATTCAATTTCAAAAATAGTATCTTTAAAAAATATAATATAAGTGTAATAATATTTTTAAAAAGTCTAAAAAAATTAACTATAACAAAAAAATATATAATATTTTTAAAAAGTTCAAACAACTTAGTTACTAAGAATATTAAAATTTGATGAAAAAATATTATTATTTGAGAATGAGAACAAAATATTGTACTATAATAAAAACAAAAAAATAACTCATAGGGTGAAGTAAATATTCCCTAGGTAAGAGAGGTGGAAAATTAACTATATAAGTTTGACCAAAGTACATTTATTGTAACAACCTTATTAAATTCCAATATTTGAAATTTGAATATTTTGGGAGGTATATTTGCCTCTTATGTTCAAAATATAATAATATTTTCCTCTCATGTTTATTAATTAATGAAGTTTAACTAATATTATGTGAAGTATAATAGATTCTTGTGATTTATGTGAGTAATGTAAGAATTAATATTTAATGTTGTTTTAATTGAATTAATTATCTGATATTTGTTGTTGATGAGAGGTATAATATTATCCATTGAATTTAGTTGCGATACGTGAAAATTAATTCAGATACCACAGTTATATAAAAGAGACTTCAATGCGAAGACTCTGGCTCGAGTACTTATCCCTCTGAGTCAATCACGTATAACATTCCAAATCTAATCACCACCACTGATTTAATCAAATCATAACCGTTCATTTCCTGTCCCAATAGTGAAAATCAACGGACTCAAGTTCGGGCACCGAATATAGAGAAAATTTCATTGAAAGCGTCATCCTCAGAATGGACCTTGTAGTGCGCGATCCAGATTAGTCGACAATACGTGATCCAAATGAGAAAGAGCTCCATAACAGATATCGAGCATTAGGTGGGAAACTGACAAAAAAAATCTCATCACCACCACTAATCTCATCAAATCATAACTATTCATTCCTTGTCTCAATGGACAAAATCACTAGTCTCAAGTTTTGACACTGAATATGGAGAAAATCCCGTGAAGAATGTCATCTCGAAAATGAGCCTTATAGTGTGTGATCCGGATTAATGACCAATGAGCGATCCAAATTAGACAGGGCTCCATAACATATACCAGACATTCGATGGAAAACTAAAAAACAAAATAAAAAGCCTCATCACCACCGTTGATCTAATCAAATCACAACTTGTAGTATACGATACAAATTAGTCAATAATGCGCTATTCGAATTAGACAGAGCTACACGACAGATACCAAACACTAGGTGGGAAACTACAAAACAAAACAAAAATTTCATCACCATCACTGATCTAATCAAATTACAACTTGTATTGTGCGATCCAGATTAGTCAATAATGCACGATCCAAATTAGAGAGAGCTACATGACAGATACCATACACTAAGTGGGAAACTAAAAACCACCCCCACCATTGATCTAAGCAAATCACAATCGCCAGTGTGCGATCCAGATTAATCAACAATGCGCGATCCGAATTAGACAGAGCTTCACGACAGATACCAAATACTAAGTGGTAAACTGAAAAACAAAACAAAAATTCTCACCACCACCATTGATCGAATAAAATCACAACTCGTAGCATGCGATCCAAACTAGTCGATAATATGTGATCTGAATTAGACAGAGCTTCACGAAAGATACCAGACACTAGGTGGGAAACTGCAAACAAAACAAAAAATCTCATCACCACCATAGATCTAATCAAATCACAACTTGTACCATGCGATTCAAATTAGTCGATAATGGGCGATTGGAACTAAACAGAGCTTCACGACAGATACCATACACTAGGTGGAAAACTACAAAACAAAAAATCTCATCACCATCACTGATTTAATAAAATCACAACTTGTAGTTTGCGATCCAGATTAGTCGATAATGTGAGATCCGAATTAGACAGAACTTTAAGACAGATACTAGATACTAGGTGAGAAACTACAAACAAAACAAAAAATCTCATCACCACCTTTGATCTAATCAAATAACAATCCGTAGTGTGCGATCCAGATTAGTGGATAATGCACAATTCAAATTAGATAGAGCTTCACAACAGATACCAGACACTAAGTGGGAAAATGAAAAACAAAATAAAAAATCTCATCACCACTATTGATCTAATCAAATCACAACTTATAGTTTACTATCCAGATTAGTCGATAATGCGTGATCTGAATTAGACAGGGCTTCACTATAGATACTAGACACTAGTTGTGAAACTACAAAACAAAACAAAACAAAAAGTCTCATCTCCACCATTGATCTAATCAAATCACAACTCGTAGCGTGCGATCCAAATTAGTTGATAATGCGCAATTCGAATTAAATGCGTGATCCGAATTAGATAGAACTTCATGACAGATACCAGAAACTAGGTGGAAAATGATGTTAGGCGTTTTTACACGCCTAAAGCACCTTAATTTACCCATATTTTAGCTAGGTTTTGAGGACAAAATATATAATTCCTGCACTTTTATTCCTTTTTCCTATAAGTGAGCTAACCAACATGATTAGCAAGTTTTCAGGTATAAATGATCAAGATTTCAGCATTTTTGTGGACTGTTGAACGCCAAAGAAAAATTCACGTAAGATGAAAGGCAGCTTCTGGAAGCTTGTGGACTGAATGTGATGCATAGAGAACTTGTCTCGGGCAAAAACAGTATTTCTAAAGACTTGGGGATCAGCAGTAACTTAGTAGGGCTAGGACAAGGATGCAGTAACCCCGTAGGACTAGGACAAGGATAAAAACCCTATTTCAGTAGGACTAGGATATGGATGTTAT
This sequence comes from Capsicum baccatum var. pendulum, assembly GCA_030864225.1. Classification (NCBI taxonomy): domain Eukaryota; kingdom Viridiplantae; phylum Streptophyta; class Magnoliopsida; order Solanales; family Solanaceae; genus Capsicum; species Capsicum baccatum. Next base: position 225,205,236 of record CM061555.1, on the reverse strand, counting down.
AAAAACCCTACTTTGCTGAATTTTTCAGCATTCTTTCCCTTCTTCATAAATTCGTTTTCAAACATTATTCTTCATCTATTTGACTTTTAATTTTCACAACAAGAGAAAAACTACTAGCAAGGAAATCACGCTACAAGTGACACCAAACCATAGTTCATGTGAGATTGTTATTGTTTTGGTATGATGACTATGTCTTTTGTGTTTTCCGTTGCACTCATGAGTAGCTAAACTTTTCTGTTAGGGTTATGGAAGCCTTATGAGATACTATCTATTGCTATGAGTTTGTGAATTCTTGATACGTATGCTGCTTATATCATTACTCTCTTCATCTTAATTGAATTCTTGTGGTTGCAAACATATAGAATACGCCAGTATAGCATTAACTTGTTCGAAAGAACAGTTAAATGTCTGGAAAAGAGAGAATGACAAGGAAATAGGGCTACCAACCCTTATTTAAAAGTTAGTGCCGTAACTGGATTAACCTCTTGGAGAATTCGTACCATTAGATACGATTTAAGCTCGAGAGAGTTAAAGTGAAATAATCTATGATGGTCGAAAGACGCTAGGATTTACCATAGAATATGAATCTCTATAAGCGCATGCATGTCGGAATTCTGCATAAATCATAGCCAATAGATACGTAGAACTCATAAGGTGGACATAACCCTAACTTAAGATTCTCATTGATTAAAACCTACTAAACATTCTGATTTTCTTTGTCACTATGATACTCTTAATTCATGCTACAATTAAATCCCCCCTTTTCGTAGAATTTTTGATCAACAGTCTACTAATCGTTGCTTACTTAGTGACCAAGTATTCCCTGTGGGATTCGACACCCAACCCAGTTGGGTTCTATATTTGACAATGATCGCTTACACTCTTACGAGAGCTGTAGTTTGAGCGTTATCAAATTTTGGTGCCGTTGTCGAGGAATACGATTGTCAACTAAGTTTGTGATAATTACTAGACCATTTAGTCTAAGATTCTCAAATTTTACTTTTAGTTTTTGTTTTTGTTTTATTCAGGTTTTGTTCAGTGCATGCCCCATACTCGAAGTTCGGGACAACCATTATTACCCATAAATCCTGAACCACATCGTATTGGCAGAATGGAGGCACAACGTGACATTGAAAGAAGGGTTGCTCAACAGGAGCAGGCTAGACTAGCTGCGTTGGCTGCTGCCCAAGTACATCTATAGAATATTAATAACCCTGGGCGGGCAACAAATCCTGACGATGAGGACCTAGGTAATGACGAGCTACTAAACGCTAGGAGTGATGCTGAGGTGGCGATACCTGCAAACAGAAGAGATTGTCAATCCATATTTAGGCCTGAATGCCGCTCTATGCAAATGCCTTTCGATGATGATGATGACGACCTGGATGGAGCTGGCGCCACAGGAGATATTATCCCTCCATCCTTGGCACCTGGAGCCAAGTTCAATATCACCAGCACCATGATTCAGTTGTTGCAGCTAAAGGGCTTATTTGGTGAACTTGCAGGTGATGATCCGAATATGCATCTGATCAACTTTATCTCTACATGCAAGTCATTCGACAATCCAGGCGTTGGGCAGAATGCAATTCGGCTATGCTTATTTCCATTGTCTCTATCTGGGGAGGCAACTCTATGGTTGAATGGTCTAAATCCTGATTCTATCACTAATTGGAGGCAACTGAAAGATGCTTTCCTAGAAAGATTCTATCCGCCATCCAAGAGAGCACAATTAAGAGATGAGATCAGCATTTTTCGACAGCTTTCAACTGAGGCTCTCCACAAAACATTTGAGAGGTTCAAAAAGAAGCTTATGAGATGCCCAAATCATCATATGACCAATGTCCACTTGATGGAGCTATTATACAGGGGTTTGAATTCGGTGACTAAGCCAGTGGTTGATAATGGTGCGGGTGGTTCATTCATGGACCTTACTTTCAATGAGGCAAGTGGTATGCTAGATCGTATGACAAAGCAGAGTAGAGCTTGGCATACCAGGTATTCTGAGGTAGCAAGCTCTACTGTATCTTTTGGCATGACTGCAGAACAAAGGCGAAGAAAAGAGAAACGTGACCAAGATATGGCACACATGAAAATGTAGATGGATCTTCTTACCAAGCACTTATTATCAGGGAAGACCAAAAAAGTCAAAGCTATTGTTTCACAGGCAAGAGGTGAATCCGATTCTGAAGAAGAAGCTAACTACTTGAATAATCAGAGGGGTTTTCGAGGCAATACCCAAGGAAACCAAGGTCAAAACTATTAAGATAAATCAGGAAACAAGGACCGTGATCAAGGTAGTTGGAAGAACAAGACTGACAGGAGTGGTTTGTATGTTCCTCCTGGAAGACGTGACGCCGCTGCATCTAGTTTTGGAAATATGTCCATGGAAGATATGATGGCTAAGCTGTTGAAAGGAGTGGAGGCAACCAGCACGGGAGTAACTGAGGTAATAAACGAGTTGTCCTCAATAAAGTAATTGATTGACTCGCATTCCACAGTAATAAAATAGCTGGAACAACAAATGAGTCAACTATCGACGGTATTCAATCAACGAAAAGATGGCACTCTACCTAGTGACACTGTGCAAAATCTAAGAAATGATGGATAATGCATGGCTACTACTACCAGGAGCGGTAAGGTGTTAGACAATCCGTCTAAAGGCAAGTAGGTGGTTGATGATATAGAGGAGAATGTTATTGACGCAGATTATGATGATTTTGTAGAAGCCAAAAATCTGAATGAGAGCGTTCATGAGAAAATGATTCCTCTTCCACCACCAAATTTCCTCATAGACTGAAGAAGAAGGTTGAAGACACTCCTGAAAAGGTTCATAATTAGAAGCAACATAAGGAGAAAGTGGTGGAGAAAATGATTCCCCTTCCACCACCACCTTTTTCGCAGAGACTGAAGAAGAAAGCGGATGATACAAGGTTCAATAAATTCATTGCTATGTTGAAGCAGCTGACCATTAATGTTCCTTTGGTAGAGGCGCTGGAATAGATGCCTGGGTATGCTAAATTCATGAAGGACCTTTTGACAAAGAAGCGGGTAGTAAGCTATGAGCTAGCTGATAATGTTCATTATTGCAGTGTAATCTCTACAAGATCGTTAGTTCAGAAGAAGAAAGATCCGGGTGCTTTCACTATTCCTTGCACGGTTGGATCTATGAATTTTGCTAAGGCATTGTGCGATTTGGGAGCTAGCATCAATTTGATGCCACTATCCGTCTACAGAAATTTAGGGTTGGGCGACCCTACACCAACCAATATGCGGCTCGTGATGGAAGATAGGTCGGTAAAACGACCTGTTGGTATCTTAAATGATGTGTTGGTAAGGGTTTCCACCTTCGTATTTCCTACAGACTTTGTTATTTTGGATTGCGAGGTGGATTCTGAAGTTCCCATAATCTTGGGACGCCCTTTCCTCGCAACTAGAAGTGTACTTATTGACATGAGAGCTAATGAGCTTTTATTTTGGTTGAATGATGAAGTGGTCTGTTTTGATGCATGCAAAGCAATGAAGCAGCCCAAAGATATGGATGTGTTCTCTATAAATGAAGTTAATTATAAGGATGACAAAGAATTATCTGTAGAAAAGCAGCTTACTGATGAGTCACTATCTGATGAGCTGCTGAATTTTGAGCGTGAGAAGGCTCAAGAACATGAAGAAACTATGTGTGCTCTAATAGAAATAGGGTCCTATTCTCATACTTCTAAGCAGCCGGACCTTGATCTTAAGAATCAACCGTCACCAACAGCAAAGACTTCCATTGAAGAGCTCCCAGTGCTAGAATCGAAAGAGCTCCCCAATTATCTAAGGTATGCATTCTTGAGAAGTGGAAATACACTTCCTGTGAGTGTGGCGGATGATTTAAGTAAACAGCACATAGAAGCTCTCATCTCTGCTCTAAAAAGATACAAGAGAGCTATGGGTTGGACTATTGATGATATAATTGATATCCCTCCTGGGATATGTATGCACAAGAGTCATCTCGAAGAAGATTGGATGCATACAAGTAAGCACCAGCGTCATCTAAATCCATTTAGAAAATGATGCACTATCTATCTCGATGAAGTCTAAGTAATCGAGATAGCTATGTCGTGCCGCGACAATAAATCAAGCGCTTGGTGGGAGGCAACCCATCGTTTTTAATTGTTTTGTTTTCCTAGGATTTTGTTGAGCCACGACCAAAACTAAGGCGCTTGATGGGAGGCAACCCATCGTTCTAATCATTTTTGTTGTTTTTGAGTAAGTGTAGGTGCAAGAGGTATAAAGGAGGAGATTGATTTCAAATCTTGATTTGGAAGTGTTTCATGTTAAAGGTGGTAAGTTTTGAATGAAGAAGCAAAGGATATGGATTAGGCATTGCCTATGCAAATCTAGGCAATGAACAAGGCAAGGCCTATGTAAATCTAGGCAATGAACAAGGCAAGGCCAAAATAGTCCTACCCGTCCCTTAGCCTACATTACAACATGTAAAGACCTATTTGATCCTAAGCTTAGCATTCTGATATTAGTGGAGCATTACACTAAGGGCAAGCCTATGGTCATCAGTTGCAACATATGAATTGTTTGTGAGAGTGAGAGCAAGGAAAATCTTATACCCATGTTTCAAAAAATGAAATACTTGTGAGTGATTATGGGTGATATATTGTGAGACACACATGGTTGATGAGTTTTGGGTAGTTTTGTATGATTCTTTGTGTCTTAGGATACGAATTAACCATCATCACGAGTCTATGTTGGAGGTTAAATTATTTCTAGCACTGATCAAGAAAACTACTCTTTGTTAATAATTGTCGTGCCTGTCTTGATGAATATTTTGTGTTATTACTGTGAAAACCTAAGTAGATGTTCATATGGACATGATATTTTGTTCGAGGATGAACAAAGCTTTAAGTGTGGGGTGTTGATGTTAGGCGTATTTACACGCCTAAAGCACCTTAATTTACCCATATTTTAGCTAAGTTTTGAGGACAAAATATATAATTCCTACACTTTTAGTCCTTTTTCCTGCAAGTGAGCTAACCAACGTGATTAGCAAGTTTTCAGGTATAAATGATCAAGATTTCAGCATTTTTGTGGACTGTTGAACGCCAAAGGAAAATTCACGTAAGAAGGAAGGCAGCTTCTGGAAGCTTGTGGACTGAAAGTGATGCATTGAGAACTTGTCCCGGGCAAAAACAGCATCTCTAAATACTTGGGGATCAGCAGTAACTTAGTAGGACTAGGACAAGGATGCAGTAACCCCGTAGGACTAGGACAAGGATAAAAACCATATTTCAGTAGGACTAGGATATGGATGTTATAAAAACCCTACTTTGCTGAATTTTTCAGCATTCTTTCCCTTCTTCATAAATTCGTTTTCAAACATTATTCTTCATCTATTTGACTTTTAATTTTCACAACAAGAGAAAAACTACTAGCAAGGAAATCACGCTACAAGTGACACCAAAACATAGTTCACGTGAGATTGTTATTGTTTTGGTATGATGACAATGTCTATTGTGTTTTCCGTTGCACTCATGAGTAGCTAAACTTCTCTGTTAGGGTTATGGAAGCCTTATGAGATACTATCTATTGCTATGAGTTTGTGAATTCTTGATACGTATGCTGCTTATATCATTACTCTCTTCATCTTAATTGAATTCTTGTGGTTGCAAACATAAAGAATACGCCAGTATAGCATTAACTTTTTCGAAAGAAAAGTTACATGTCTGGAAAAGAGAGAATGACAAGGAAATAGGGCTACCAACCCCTGTTTAAAAGTTAGTGCCGTAACTGGATTAACCTCTTGGAGAATTCGTACCATTAGATACGCTTTAAGCTCGAAAGAGTTAAAGTGAAATAATCTGTGATGGTCGAAAGACGCTAGGATTTACCATAGAATACGAATCTCTATAAGCGCATGCATGTCGGAATTCCACATAACTCATAGCCAATAGATATGTAGAACTCATAAGGTGGGCATAACCCTAACTTAAAATTCTCATTGATTAAAACCTACTAAACATTTTGATTTTCTTTGTTACCTTTGATACTCTTAATTCATGCTACAATTAAATCCCCCCTTTTCATAGAATTTTCGATCAACAGTTGGGTTCTATATTTGACAACGACCGCTTACACTCTTACGAGATATGTAGTTTGAGCGTTATTAGAAAACTACAAGACAAAATAAAAAATCTCATCACCACCATTGATCTAATAAAATAACAATCCTTAGTGTGCGATCCACATTAGTCGATAATGTGCAATCCGAATTAGATAGAGCTTCACAATAAATATCAGACACTGGATGAGAAACTGAAAAAACAAAACAAAAAATCTCATCACCACTATTGATCTAATGAAATCACAACTCGTAGTGTGCGATCCAGATTAGTCGATAATGCGCTATTCAAAATAAATGCGTGATCCGAATTAGATAGAACTTCACGATAGATACTAGACACTAGGTCAGAAACTACAAAACAAAATAAAAAATATCATCACTACCATTGATCTAATCAAATAACAATCCGTAGTGTGCGATCCATATTAGTCGATAATGCACGATCCGAATTAGACAGAGATTCACAACAGATATCAGAGACTGGATGAGAAACTGAAAAAACAAAACAAAAATTCTCATAAACACCATTGATTTAATCAAATCACAATCTGTAGTGTGCGATCCAGATTAATTGACAATACGCAATCCAAATTAGCCAGAGCTCTATAACAAATACCAAACATTAGATCGGAAATCGAAAAACAAAACAAAAATATCATCACCATGACTGATCTAATCAAATCACAACTCATAGTGTACGATCTAGACTAGTCGATAATGCGCAATCCAAACTAGACAGAGCGTCACAACAGTTACTAAACACTAGGTGAGAAACTACAAAACAGAACAAAAATCTCATTAATCAAATCATAACTCGTAGTGTGCGATCTAGATTAGTCAATAATGCGCGATTCAAATTAGAGACAAAGCTTCACGACAGATATCAGACATCAGGTGAAAACTACAAAACAAAACAAAAAACTCATCACAACCATTGATCTAATCAAATCACAACCGTCCATTCCTTGTCCCAAATTCATATTCATTCACCTCACTTTCCCACTTTTCTCCTTCATAAACCCTCACTTTTTTTTTGTCTTCACCCAAAGAGAGATATACACACTCAAAATTTACACTTTCTTTTTTTGGTATACATAATATACACACACCATATACAAAGAGAGTGGGGGAAAATACATATGGATTCAGATCAAGGAAAACTATTTATTGGTAGAATATCATGGGAAACAACAGAAGAGAAGATGAAGGAGTATTTTCAAGTGTATATGATGTTTTACAAACTGTTGTAATGATAGATAAGATTATTGAAGAGCCTAGAGGATATGGTTTTTTTGTATTTGCAGATCCTAGTGTTCTTGATAGAGTTCTTCAAGATACTCATGTAATTGATGGTCGCACGGTGAGTTTTGTTTTTACTCTATTTTAGCTTTTGGTGTTTCATTATTTTTGATTAGTTCTGTATTTGTGCTTGTTGGGTTGTAAGTTTTTGCTGATTCTTGGATTTTGGGATTGTGGGTTTGTTAGTTATTGTTAATTCATGGATTTTGAGCTTGTGGGGTTGTTAGTTTTTGCTGATTCTTGGATTTTGGGACTATAGGGTTGTTAATTTTTGCTGAGTCTTTGATTTTGAGCTTGTGGTATTGTTAGTTTTTACTGATTGTTGGATTTTGGGCTTATGGGGTTCTTAGTTTTTGCTGATTCTTGAATTTTGGGATTTGTATTTTTGAAGTTTTGGTTAAATGAGCTGACTTGTGATTGTTTTCTGGGTGTTTCATGTGTTTTTGCCTAACATTATCATGACATGACTTTTGGATATTGTTATACATATATACACCTTATATATAGAGAAAAAGTGGAGAGGAAAAGAGGGAAAAAAACATGGATTCAGATAAAGGAAAGCTTTTTATTGGTGGGATATCATGGGAAAAAATAGAAAGAAGATGAAGGAGTATTTTCAAGTGTATGGTGATGTTTTATAGACTGTATTAATAAGAGATAAGATTACTTGAAAGCCTAGAGGATTTGGTTTTATTGTATTTGCAGTTCGTAATGTTCTTGATAGAGTTCTTAAGGACACTCATGTAATTGATGGCCATACGGTGAGTTTTTTTGCTGTATGTTCATGCTTTATTTGTGTTTTTCTATTATTTTGGATTGTGAGGTTGTTTGTTTTTGTTGATTCTTGGATCTTGAGCTTGTGGTGTTGTTAGTTTTTGCTGATTCTTGGATTTTGGGATTTTGGGGCTATTGGTTTTTGCTGATTCTTTGATTTTGAGCTTATGGGGTTGTTAGTTTTTGCTGATTCTTGGATTTTCGGATTTTGGGGCTGTTGGTTTTTGCTGATTCTTTGATTTTGAGCTTGTGGGGTAGTTAGTTTTTGCTAATTCTTGGATTTTGGGGCTGTTGGTGTTTGCTGATTCTTCGATTTTGAGCTTGTGGGGTTGTTAGTTTTTGTTGATTCTTGGATTTTGAGCTTGTGGGGTAGTTAGTTATTGCTGATTCTTTGATTTTGAGCTTGTGGGGTTGTTAGTTTTTGCTAGTTCTTTAATTTTGGGATTGTGGAGTTGTTAGTTTTAGCTGATTCTTGGATTTTGGGATTATGTGCTTGTGGAGTTATTGGTTAAATGATCTTGACTTTGGTCATTGTTTTATAGGTGTTTACTAATGTGGCATTTCCATTTTAGGATGTGTTTTTGCTTCTATTGTGATGAGATGATGTTTCTCTTTTCTTTTTGGCTTTTGGGTGTTGTTTATATTTTTTAGTTTTGTTTTATTTATATTTTATTCTTGTGGATCTTTGGTTAAATGAGATGACTTTTTTTATTGTTTTCTGGTTGTGTCCTGATGTGTCAGTTCTAATTTACGATGTGTTTTTGTGACTGTTATCTTGACATTTACGCTGTTTTCTTGCTATTTTTCCTTGTTGAGTTCTGATTCAGATATTTCTTAGTTTGAATATGTTCTCTGGGTACTAAAGTTTAAATCTTTTTTGGCCTAAGGTCTTCATTTCTTGAGCAGATTTATGCTTATGAATTTTTTTGTTCTGGTATCTTCTTCTGGTTGAGCTTATGTAATCAAGCTCTCCTGATATTTAAAGTAAAATCTGCATTTTTATATTGCGGTTTCTAATAAGAAATAGTTTCTCTTGAGTCAATTTTATGGGTAGACGGATTCTTCTTATATTTAACATAAAGTCAGCATCTTTTATATTGAGGACTTTTGTAAATAATGGTTTCTCGAGTCAATTTTATGAGTAGACAATGTGTTGCATATGTTCTTTTGATGTGAAAATGGTGGATTAGGTTGCATAATTCGTTGCAGTAGTTCTGTCTTGCGTTTGAATGCCATATGTGCGGAATGATTCCCAACCTCATAATGTGTTGTGTATTGGTCTTTCGCATATGTGTGGTGATTTTTGCTATAATGTGTGTCGCTTTTATTCCCGAATCAAATTACTTGTTATACAATGGGTGGCCTTTCTTGGGATCGATTTGTAGTAGTAGTAGTTCTTGTTGTAGTACAACTTCTTCCTTCTGCTGCATAGTGGTCAGTTTTGCATAAGCACTAATTTTGCTAGGTGGAGTGTCTCTGTTGTTCCTTCCAAAGCTGGAATTGTGCAGCAAAATGTGTTTCATTATCAAGCCATGTGTTTGATGCAATGGATGGAAAATGGGATGATTATTTCCTCCTCGTTGATGTTTTTGACACTTCTTGGTGTGATAGTGATGAAATGATATCTGACTTGTTGAAAAGAACATCCTAAAATATGGAACATAGTATTATTATTATGCAGTGTGTGGGCTCGTTGATAGTGTGCAGACAGGTTTATTTTAGTTTAATGTTCTCTTTTGTATTGTTAACGACAATAGGTAATGGTTTATTCACAATGAGTTCTGCAGTGGTAAAGGTAAGTAGGTAACTGATTAAAGCACTATGATGGTGGTTTATTTTAGTTTAATGGTGCGCCTTCTTCTAATTTAGAGCAGTGTTTGCCCTAAACATTTTAATGACTTAATAGAGTATTTGAAACTTGAATCATCCCTTCGTTTCTAGTTGCACACCTAATGGAAACTTCCTGTGGTGATGTCTTAAATGAACGTGTCTTTTAAGTTCAGTGTTCTTGTGCAATAGTGCCATCACTTGGGTAAAGGTGCTTCTGTTTAAGAATTTTAAATCATTTGTACATCTGTTGGGTTTTCCAGACCTGTTGTTCCATATATACTTTCAGGATGTCGTAAGTAAGACGCTTGCAGGTTCAATAGAAGTTTAGTACATTTCAGATGATAATTTGATGTCTTTTAGTAGATCTTTCCCCCAAAGTAATAACCTAGTTGATGGAAACTTCCTCTAAGATTTTGGGCATCTTATAATAAAATTTGTCCTTTTGAGTCTTTATCTTGCTTGCTTCTGAATTTGTTCTTCTTTTACTTAGCTCAATGGTATTTTTTCTTATAGGTTGTGGCTAAGAGGGCCTTGTCCAGAGAGGAGCAGGGTCCAAAATCTGGAAATATAGGTAGTGCTAGAAGTTTTAGAGGCGGTGAAAATAACAGGACCAAGAAAATATTTGTTGGTGGATTGCCTCCCACGCTGACTGAGGATGGCTTCAGAACTTACTTTGAAACTTATGGTAATGTCACTGATATAGCAATTATGTTTGATCAACAGAACAGCCGACCTAATGGGTTTAGCTTCATTTCATTTGATTCTGAAGATGCAGTAGATAGGGTTTTACACAAGATATTTCATGATCTTAGTGTAAAACAAGTGGAAGTAAAGCGTCTCTTCCAAGAGATGGTGGTTCTGGTGGTTTTGGTGGTCGCTCCACGGGCAACGGTGGTAGTGGTATGGGTGGTGGAAGTTACCAGGGGTATGGTGCATCTGGTGGCAATCCCAGTTCTTATGACAGAACGGATACCAACAGATACATGCAGTCACAAAACACTGTAGGTGGCTATCCATCTTATGGTTCCTCCGAATATGGTACATCGGGTTATTGTTATGGATCGTCCAACAATGGCATGGGTTATGGTGCTTATGGAAGTTACAGTGGAGCCAATCCTAGCTATGGGGCTGCCAATCCTGGATATGGTGGTCCAGCAGTTGCTACATCCTTCGGAAATCCAAATGTGCCTAGTGCTGGTTATGGTAGCGGTCAAGCTGGTGGATCGAGAATCTCGTGGGGTTCTCAGGGTCCTTCTGGATATGGAAACATGGGCTATGGTAATGCATCATGGGGTGCTTCAAGTGCTGGTGGTGGAGGTGGACCTGCTAATGGAGAATCTGTTGTTGGTCAGTCTGCAGCTAGAGCCACGGGTTATGGAAATCAAGGTTATGGCTATGGTGGATATGGAGGAGGTGATGGTGCTTATGGAAATCTAGTTGGTGGAGGTGGTGCATCGGGAGACATGCGATCAGGTGGTGGGGGTTACATGGGCAGTGGCTATGGCGATGCTAGTGGAAATTCACAAGGTTCGGGTAATTATGATGCTCAGTAAAATGGACTTCATGGTGGCCAAGTTGGATATGGTGGTGGCTATGGTGGTGCTCCAAGTCAGCATGCTCAACAACATTGATCACAGTGCTTGATTTCATCTGAGAACTTACCTACTGCTGGAGGGGAACTTCACTTCACGCTGCTGGTTTCGTTCCACATACAGTTTACTCTTGCAAGCATTACGCGCTCAATGGGATTGGTTGGATTGCTTGAATTTTAGTTTTTTGCAGTTCTTATTCTAGTTTACTATAAGTAATGTCAGTAGTATTGCCTATTTCGTAATATCTTTTGTTTAACTGTCATTTCAATTTGGCTTGCATATGGTTATTTTTACTAGCTATCTAATGCATCTCCTCTCGTAGCCTGTTATGTCAAAGTTTATGTGAGTTAGCTTTTGATTGTGTTGTTCGGTTTTGAATATAGTTCCGTAACCCGTTTGTGCCTTCCCAAGCAAGATACTTGATGCTAGTTTCTCCTCACTATAAAAAAATGAATTCTTTTGGTTTCCTATTTGACTTGCATTGGACAAAGAAGTTTTTGTAATGCTTTTTGTTGGTAGTTCGGCTGTAGCCGATATGGATAACAATAGCAGTAGTTGTAGTTAATTTTTGAGAATGATATAATCATTTTCCTCTGTATTTGACCTTGTGTTGCACAGGAGGAGATGCCCGAGTACTAACGTCTGATGACATCCCACTCTGTCAAATCCGACCTTGGTGCTGGGGATTGTGTTCAGTGCGCACAAGTACTTATCGTGGAATTTGGCTCGTGTTGCATTTCCTGAAACTGGTCATGGTGAAGCGGGGTGAAGACTAACATCAGTCATCGTATGGTATGTGTTGCCAACAGCTGGTATTTAGTTGTACTACTGATTTTGTATATGGAAAGGTAGACTAGAATACGGCCATGTTTTAGAGGTACTTGGCAATTTAACTCGCAAACAAGTTCTTTAGTTTTTGGAGGTTTTCGCTTATAAAAGGATGCTTTTCTGGAGATGGATTACAGAATAACATGGTTTAGGCTACCTCACTAGTTTAGAATGATCAAACTTTATTTTTCTTGTTTACACCAATTAAACAGTAGAATAGCGTAGAACTTACTTACTGTCTTTCGTCTAATTAGGATTTTTCTGTGCACTGACTGTGGTAGTTGAGCATATTGCTTTTCTACTTTTTTATGGGGTGTCTCTAACTCCTGTTGTCCCTTTGAGTAGGGTGTTTTTCCTTAGACTTGACGAAAGATTCACGTTTCGCCTAGCTTTCATTAACAATGCTGAAATATTTTTAGGTTCTTTTGCTTTGATGTATGTTCTTTAGTCTCAAGTAGTGAATGACCTTTCACTGGATTTTCCAAGTAAAGGGCTATACTTAGTGAAGTTCTACCACATTTCGCCAACTAAGGATATCATATAACTAAGGCACACACACCCTGAGTTGCTGATTCTATAATTGTTAAACTGCAGAATCTTTGTTTCTATTGGGAATGCATGACTCTTGTCATTTCATTGTTTCTATGTTTGGATAACTAAGGAAAGTAAGTGAATACTGTTGTGAACCAAGCTAACTCTATTGGGACAATCAATATGTTAGAGAGGGGGTTCAAAATTTGAAGAAAAACTTATCGAAAGGAGCTCGACATCTATTATATATACGTATAATACTATTTTCGTAATGTATAAATAGTATAATTTTCCGCCGAAGGGGGTTTGGTGAACGGTTCTTTTGCAATTCCTTATCTAGATTATTTGATTTTGAGCCGGGGGTTTGTCGGAAACAACGTCTCTATCTCACATTTGAGGTAGTGGTATGGACTTCTTACACTTACCCTCCCAAGACCCCACTTGGTGGGAATATACGGTGAACCCTCATCCATTACACATACTGGCTCCGTGCCCGAGTAGAGAGGTGATTGTTGTATAGAGATGGCAACCAAAGGTGGAGATGTGAACATTCAGCGTGATTTTGGGTTGTCGACGGGGCAGTTTTTGTTTGGGAACTATGGTAGGAAAGAAAGTGAAGAGTTAGAAGCTTGGAGTCACTCAATGATAAAATAATACTAATAGATTAACATATTACAAAATGATAAAAATTAAACTAAATTAATTTTCAAAAGGTCACCATTACAAATGATGCATAGATCACCGAAAACGTAAAATCTCTATACAATTATTAATTCAAAATATTAAAGAATTATGCAAGTGACAGATTGTTCACTAGAATGAATTGTACAATTGACAAATTGTTCACTAGAAGGGGGTTTATGGTATGCTAGGATGGCGTAAACCGTCTGAATAATAGAGACTATCATTCCGACTTGGTGGGAAAATACTGGGTAGAGAAATATACATGTTTTAGCATGTTTTAGAATTTTATTACTAAATATACATGTTCAACCTTCATGTTTGTACTCCGATGGAGCAAAACAAGTCATATATTTTAGCATATGATTACAAAATATACATGTTCAACCTTCATGTTTATACTTTAGTTGAGCAAAACAAGTCACATATTTTAGCATATGATCGCAAAATATACATGTTCAACCTTCATGTTTATACACTCCGGTAGAGCAAAACAAGTCACATATTTTAGCATATGATTACAAAATATATACATGTTCAACCTTCATTGTTTATATTCCAAGAGCAAAACAAGTCACATATTCGAGCATAAGACCGTGTGTTCACAAGAGTATACAAACCACTATTTCACCTAAGGATCATCTTGTTCTCAGTGACCCTCTATGCCATGTGACTTTAGAGTTAACGGGAGCTTATTTTCCAACGATGAAAATGGTTCATAAATAGTGTGATATAATATGTAGTGTGATATAATATGTAGTTTTGATAGTGTGATATAATGTGTAGTTTTAAAAAAAATTGTTATCATAAATCTAGTGATAGAAGACTATCTAGCTTGGTTCGTCTATTAACTTGGCCTTTCAAGAAAAAGGTTCGGTATGCTTCGACTTATCTTTATTATCCGCTGAATTCATTCCTTTCTCTGATATTTCATAAAGTAGATGGATAGAGTCAGTCGATCAGTAAAAAAAATAATAAGTGCTCCTGAAATGATTGATAGAAAATACGACAACTATTCCATGCATTTATCTTATATACTTTAAATTTAATACAACATCGAACACAGTGAATGAAAACAACAACAAACAAAAAAAAAATAGGTAGTATATTGTAACTTTGGGATTGTAATTGGGGTCGAAGCTCCACATGTGTTGTTTGGGTGGTCAGGTCAAGCTTCATCTGGGCAAAGGCTGTAGTCCCAAGCAACTTCTTCCACACAAGACCACGTAATCTCTGACGCTCTGCGTCCAATTTTGCAATCTCCAGGTCATATATTTGGGTGGTCAGGTTAAGCTTCATCTTTACCAAGGTTGTAGGCCCAAGCAACTTCTTCCACACAAGACCACGTAATCTCCAATGCTCTGCTTCCAATTTTGCAATTTTCTTCACTCCCTCCAGATGTTGCTTGTTTGCAACTTCTGCAGACCGTACGCTCATATTTTTCTTCAACATCTCAATTTCTGCTTCAGATTGGGCTTTTCTTCACTGAGCTGTATCTCCATGCTAGAACGCTCTTGCAAACACCTTGAGAGTGCAGAATTTTCCGCTGCAGACCTGAGTAACTGTTGGTCCAGGTTAGCTAATTTTTCTTCAAACTCATGCTTCATTTTTTCAAACTGTTTGGCAGCCTTCTCCCAACCTGTACAGAGAGATGTGAATAAAATAATTCAGTACCAAATTGCGAAATACTTATTGCCAGAAAAACACATCAATAAGGAACATCACCTGAGACAGCTTCTTCAGCAACCTTAGCATATTTGTTTTCCCAGGTTTTCCTTATTAGTCATTTCTGACTGTGCAGCAGCCAACTTTTCATTCAAATCCTCAACTTCATCCTCTAAGCCACTCACTTGTTCCTCAAGAGACTTAACTTGATCTATCTGCCACATGCACTCCTTCAGTGCACCATCCAGATATGATGCCCTATCTTCAGCAGTAAGCTTCAAAAGAGTAACGGATTCCAGGTGATTTTTCAGTGTCGTGGCTTCTGACTCAGCCATCTCCCAACCTGTACAGAGAGATGTGAATAAAAGAATTCAGTACCAAGTTGCAAAACACAAGTTGCAAGAAAAACACAAGTCAATAAGGAACATCACCTAAGACAGCTTCTTCGCATATTGTTTTCCCAGGTTTTCCTTATTAGTCATTTCTGACTGTGCAGCAGCCAACTTAAGAGACTTAACTTGATCCTCCAGTCCAGTGAAATGTGAATAAGATTCAACGGAAATTTGTACATATTTAGGTTTCTTGATTTCCTGTTTACCCTGAAATATATCTGTCACATGCACTCCTTCGGTGCAGTAGTAAAATAGAAATAGAAAGAAAGCCCAACACAGCAAAATATTCAACATGTTTTCCATAACTTTTTGTACTAAAAGTAACTAATGCTTTGTTTAAGAGAGTAGTACTGGCAATTGTAAAACTTAAGAACTTGTGAACTTAAGAGCTTGTGAACTTTTGTTTATATAGGCTGAGTATTGTAAAACTAAACCAACATAAAAATGGTAAAAACATATCTCAGTAAGAGAATTTCTCTTACTGAATCAATCATATACCAATTAAAAAGGAAAGTCAATATTTGTAAAAGTCATTCACAATATTGTTTTCCTTAGGCCAAATCCAATAAATGAAAAATATCAAGACTATCATGATTAAAAACTAGATTTCCATAATACTGAAAGTTACCTTATATATAGGTGAGTGCCATATTGTCGCATATTCCGTAGAAGGAAGGTAAATTAATAGTAACATGTTAGCATCAATCACTAATCAATTAAGAGATCGATAATCAATTAGGGTCAATTAGGGATGATAAAATTTGTTCAATTTACCATAAATAAATTATGAGCAATTAATTTTGTAAAATAATCCCTAATTATTTTTGTACCTAATTCAAATCATCAATTATACAAAAATCAGTCCACAATGTAATTCAAGAAACGTGATACACAATCAGATGTTCTTTACCAAAATCTTATTCAAATTATCATGAATATGTAAACACAGACATTTTAAAGCTTCTCAAGTATAAAATATCCTAATTACCAGGAAATTGAGTTCTTGATTGTCAGCGCCAAGATATATCTCGATCAGCTTGTGTAAATCAGCTAACGTTGAACTTTTAACAACTTTCAGTGTAGTGATAATAATCCCAGGATTTTACTTTGATAAATCTTCCCATTTCACGTGCACATCCAGATCAACGCCTATGCTTTCAAATGTAGGGTTGAAGTTCTCCTTTGAATCTTTAACTTTCTCGCTAGAGAGATTATGTAAATTTCTTATAGGTGAATCTTCTCCGATTTCTTTAACTGGAGGTGATTTCGATTCAGTTGTTATACACTGCTAAGAGAGTTCTCTAGAATTTCCACAAAGTTTGAATATATTTTGAATTAGTTCTTTTCTTGAAGGGACAATATCACTATAAAGATCATCGGAACGATCTTCTACTATAGTTGCATGCAATAAATCGTGATGGAGCATGGCAGAATGTATTGTCTTTTCCTCAATAACCTCTTTTTGCACCTCCTCGACAGGGGGGGTTCTCTTTATCCCCTTCACTGTTGTTACCTTCTTCTTCCTCCTCGAACACGGTGCTTAAGAACGATTTGTTGGTGAAATGTTGCAACAAATCGATAGAAGGATCTTCAACTTCTCTTGTATCGCTTATGCTAGGATAGACCAAAAACGCCTGAACTGTGTTACTTTCTGCTTTATCGACGGCCGCATCCTGCTTTCCACAGTTCATATCAATAGATCTATCCAAATCCATAGATTTCACCATTCCTGCATCTTCAGAGTAAATCTCCAGTAGCCTTTTCCCAAAGCTGTTCCCCTCCATTTCTGTTGATGTATTAGCAACCCTTGAATGCCAAAGCTCGGCCTCGATCTCCTCCGAGCGCCTTTTAAGAATTTCAAACTCTTGTTGCTGCTAGAAGATTCTATCTTCCATCTTCCTCCTTTCCATCTCTACGAATTCATTTGCCATTTTCTGACACCGCTGTATCTTCTTTTCAAATTCATGTTTCAACATCTGAGTTCACTCGTTTACTTTAACAATGACATCCTCCTCCGTTGTCTCCACTCCTCCTTGTACTGCTAATTCAAGTTTAGACCTTAACGTAACAATTTCTTCTTCTTTCTTCATAAGCTTTCTCTTAGCTTCGTTACACTTTTTCTCTTTGAGCTTATTCTCCATCTGAAGCTTGTGGATAAACTGATCCATTGCCACAATCCTTGACCCCAAAATATCCGCTGAGGAAGAATCTTCTGCACCTTTCTCCTTCAACGGCGTATGAGGGCCACGGACAATGCATTTTGCTTTCCCACCGTACTTTAGAGTAGAGATAGTTTTGTGGAGCTCTTTAAGATCTGGACAGGCACACAGTATCATGAGAATTTTGGACTTGTCATCCTCAATAGAATCCTACACGAAATAGTTGAATCAACTTCTTACAATGACTAGTACAACTCCCAAACTGTTTGTGGCTATGTCGCTTGGTTCGTTACAAAATGATGCTGGTGCGCGTAAGATCCTCCAAAAATTACTGATTTTTGGACGATTCAATACGGAGGTAGCAACATTTTTGGAGGAAAAACTAAATTGTTTTAGAATACAAGTTTAAAAATTCCTTCTTTTTCGTCAAATTTCCTGTCGAATCAAATTAACCACATAAAATGAAAGGAAGGAAATAGAATAATTCAAAAAATAGTCCCTTTTTTTTGAAAAAAATAATAAATATAATTTTTAAAAATGAGAATATGTAAAATGGCTTTGTGGGCAAATTCAATTTCAAAAATAGTATATCTTTAAAAAAGATAATATAAGTGTAATAATATTTTTAAAAAGTCTAAAAAAATTAACTACAACAAAAAAATATATAATATTTTTAAAAAGTTCAAACAACTTAGTTACTAAGAATATTAACATTTGATGAAAAAATATTATTATTTGAGAATGAGAACAAAATATTGTACTATAATAAAAACAAAAAAACAACTCATAGGGTGAAGTAAATATTCCCTAGGTAAGAGAGAGGTGGAAAATTAACTATATAAGTTTGACCAAAGTACATTTATTGTAACAACCTTATTAAATTCCAATATTTGAAATTTGAATATTTTGGGGGGTATATTTGCCTCTTATGTTCAAAATATAATAATATTTTCCTCTTATGTATATTAATTAATGTAGTTTAACTAATATTATGTGAAGTATAATAGATTCTTGTGATTTATGTGAGTAATGTAAGAATTAATATTTAATGTTGTTTTAATTGAATTAATTATCTGATATTTGTTGTTGATGAGAGGTATAATATTATCCATTGAATTTAGTTGTAATACGTGAAAATTAATTCAGATACCACAGTTATATAAAAGAGACTTCAATGCGAAGACTCTGGCTCGAGTACTTATCCCTCTGCGTCAATCACGTATAACATTCCAAATCTAATCACCACCACTGATCTAATCAAATCATAACCGTTCATTTTCTGTCCCAATAGAGAAAATCAACGGTCTCAAGTTCGGTCACCGAATATGGAGAAAATTTCATTAAAAGTGTCATCCTCAGAATGTACCTTGTAGTGCGCGATCCAGATTAGTCGACAATACATGATCCAAATGAGAAAGATCTCCATAACAGATATTGAGCATTAGGTGGGAAACTGAAAAAAAAATCTCATCACCACCACTAATATCATCAAATCATAACTGTTCATTCCTTGTCTCAATGGACAAAATCACTAGTCTCAAGTTTTGACACTGAATATGGAGAAAATCCCATGAAGAATGTCATCCCGAAAATGAGCCTTATAGTGTGTGATCCAGATTAATCAGCAATGAGCGATCCAAATTAGACAGAGCTCCATAACAGATACTAGACATTCGATGGAAAAATAAAAAACAAAATAAAAAGCCTCATCACCACAGTTGATCTAATCAAATCACAACTTGTAGTGTGCGATACAAACTAGTCGATAATGCGCTATTCGAATTAGACAGAGCTACACGATAGATACTAAACACTAGGTGGGAAACTACAAAACAAAACAAAAAATTCATAACCATCACTGATCTAATCAAATCACAACTTGTATTGTGCGATCCATATTAGTCAATAATGGACGATCCAAATTAGAGAGAGCTACATGACAGATACCATACACTAAGTGGGAAACTAAAAACCACCCCCACCATTGATCTAATCAAATCACAATCGCCAGTGTGCGATCCAGATTAATCAACAATGTGCGATTCGAATTAGACAGAGCTTCACGACAGATACTAGACACTAAGTGGTTAACTGAAAAAGAAAACAAAAATTCTCACCACCACCATTGATCGAATCAAATCACAACTCGTAGTGTGCGATCCAAACTAGTCGATAATACGCGATCCAAATTAGACAGAGCTTCACAATAGATACCAGACACTAGGTGGGAAACTGCAAACAAAACAAAAAATCTCATCACCACCATTGATCTAATCAAATCACAACTTATAGCGTGCGATTCAAATTAGTCGATAATGGGCGATTGGAACTAAACAGAGCTTCACGACAGATACCATACACTAGGTGGAAAACTACAAAACAAAAAATCTCATCACCATCACTGATTTAATCAAATCACAACTTGTAGTTTGCGATCCAGATTAGTCGATAATGCGCGATACGAATTAGACAGAGCTTTATGACATATACCAGATACTAGGTGCGAAACTACAAAACAAAACAAAAAATCTCATCACCACCATTGATCTAATCAAATAACAATCCGTAGTGTGCGATCCAGATTAGTGGATAATGCACAATTCGAATTAGATAGAGCTTCACAACAGATACCAGACACTAAGTGGGAAACTGAAAAACAAAACAAAAAATCTCATCACCACTATTGATCTAATCAAATCACAACTTATAGTTTGCGATCCAGATTATTCGATAATGCGCGATCTGAATTAGACAAGGCTTCACTATAGATACTAGACACTAGGTGCAAAACTACAAAACAAAACAAAACAAAAAGTCTCATCTCTACCATTGATCTAATCAAATCACAACTCGTAGTGTGCGATCCAAATTAGTCGATAATGCATGATTCAAATTAAATGCATGATCCAAATTAGATAGAACTTCACGATAGATACCAGACACTAGGTGAAAAACTACAAAACAAAATAAAAAATCTCATCACCACCATTGTTCTAATCAAATAACAATCCGTAGTGTGCGATCCACATTAGTCGATAATGCGCAATCTGAATTAGACAGAGCTTCACAATAAATATCAGACATTGGATGTGAAACTAAAAAAACAAAACAAAAAATCTCATCACCACTATTGATCTAATCAAATCACAACTCGTACTGTGCGATCCAGATTAGTCGATAATGCGCTATTCAAAATAAATGCTTGATCCGAATTAGATAGAACTTCATGACAGATACCAGACACTAGGTGAGAAACTACAAAACAAAATAAAACATCTCATCACCATCATTGATCTAATCAAATAACAATCCGTAGTGTGCAATCCACATTAGTCGATAATGCACGATCCGAATTAGATAGAGATTCACAACAGATATCAGACACTGGATGAGAAACTGAAAAAACAAAACAAAAAATCTGATCAACACCATTGATTTAACCAAATCACAATCTGTAGTGTGCGAACCAGAATAATCGACAATACACGGTCCGAATTAGCCAGAGCTCCATAACAAATACCAGACATTAGATGGGAAACCAAAAAACAAAATAAAAATATCATCACCATCACTGATCTAATCAAATCAAAACTCGTAGTGTACGATCTAGACTAGTCGATAATGCGCTATCCAAACTAGACAGAACGTCACAACAGCTACTAGACACTAGGTGAGAAACTAAAAAACAAAACAAAAATCTCATTAATCAAATCATAACTCGTAGTGTGCGATCTAGATTAGTCAATAATGCGCGATTCAAATTAGAGACAAAGCTTCACGACAGATATCAGACACCAGGTGAAAACTACAAAACAAAACAAAAAACTCATCACAACTATTGATCTAATAATATCACAACCGTCCATTCCTTGTCCCAAATTCATATTCATTCACCTCACTGTCCCACTTTTCTCCTTCATAAACCCTCACTTTATCTTTGTCTTCACCCAAAGAGAGATATACACACTCAAAATTTACACTTTTGTTTTTTTGGTATACATAATATACACACACCATATACAAAGAGAGTGAGGGAAAATACATATGGATTCAGATCAAGGAAAGCTATTTATTGGTGGAATATCATGGGAAACAATAGAAGAGAAGATGAAGAGTATTTTCAAGTGTATGTAATGTTTTACAAACTGTTGTAATGATAGATAAGATTACTGGAAAGCCTAGAGGATTTGGTTTTGTTGTATTTGCAGATCCTAGTGTTCTTGATAGAGTTCTTCAAGATACTCATGTAATTGATGGCCGCACGGTGATTTTTTTTACTCTATTTTAGCTTCTGGTGTTTTATTATTTTTGATTAGTTCTGTATTTGTGCTTGTTAGGTTGTTAGTTTTTGCTGATTCTTTGATTTTGGGATTGTGGGTTTGTTAGTTTTTGTTGATTCATGGATTTTGAGCTTGTGGGGTTGTTAGTTGTTACTGATTCTTGGATTTTGGGATTGTGGGGTTGTTAGTTTCTGTTGATTCTTGGATTTTGGGATTGTGAGCTTGTTATTTTTTGATGATTCTTGGATTTTGAGCCTTTGGGGTTGTTAGTTTTTGCCGATTCTTGGATTTTGGGACTGTGGGGTTGTTAATTTTTGCTGATTCTTTGATTTTGAGCTTGTGGTGTTGTTAGTTTTTACTTATTCTTAGATTTTGGGCTGATGGGGTTCTTAGTTTTTGCTAATTATTAAATTTTGGGATTTGTATTTGTGGTGTTTTGGTTAAATAAGCTGACTTGTGATTGTTTTCTGGGTGTTTCATGTGTTTTTTCCTAATATTATCATGACGTGACTTTTGGATATTGTTATACATATATACACCTTATATATAGAGAAAAAGTGGAGAGGAAGAGAGGGAAAAAGCATGGATTCAGATAAAGAAAAGTTTTTTATTGGTGGGATATCATGGGAAAAAACTGAAAGAAGATGAAGGAGTATTTTCAAGTATATGGTGATGTTTTACAGACTGTATTAATGAGAGATAAGATTACTGGAAAGCCTAGAGGATTTGGTTTTGTTGTATTTGCAGATCCTAATGTTCTTGATAGAGTTCTTAAGGACACTCATGTAATTGATGGTCGTACGATGAGTTTTTTGGTTGTATGTTCATGCTTTATTTGTGTTTTTCTATTATTTTGGATTGTGAGGTTGTTTGTTTTTGCTGATTCTTGGATTTTGAGCTTGTGGTGTTGTTAGTTTTTGCCGATTCTTGGATTTTGGGATTTTGGGGCTGTTTTTTTTGCTGATTCTTTGATTTTGAGCTTGTGGGGTTAGTTTTTGCTAATTCTTGGATTTTGGGATTTTGGGGCTGTTGGTTTTTGCTGATTCTTGGATTTTGGGATTTGGGGTTGTTAGTTTTTGCTGATTCTTGGATTTTGGGATTTGGGGTTGTTGGTTTTTACTGATTCTTTGATTTTGAGCTTGTGGGGTTGTTAGTTTTTGCTGATTCTTGGATTTTGAGCTTGTGGGGTAGTTAGTTATTGCTGATTCTTTGATTTTGAGCTTGTGGGGTTGTTAGTTTTTGCTAGTTCTTTAATTTTGGGATTGTGGAGTTGTTAGTTTTAGCTGATTCTTGGATTTTGGGATTATGTGCTTGTGGAGTTATTGGTTAAATGAGCTTGACTTTGGTGATTATTTTCCGGGTGTTTACTAATGTGGCATTTCTATTTTAGGATGTGTTTTTGCTTCTATTGTGATGAGATAATGTTTCTTTTTTCTTTGTGGCTTTTGGGTGTTGTTTATATTTCTGATTTTTGTTTTTTTTAGATTTTATGCTTGTGGATCTTTGGTTAAATGAGCTGACTTTTTTATTGTTTTCTGTTGTGTCCTAATGTGTCAGTTCCAATTTAGGATGTGTTTTTGTGACTGTTATCTTGACATTTGTGCTGTTTTCTTGCTATTTTTCCTTGTTGAGTTCTGATTCAGATATTTCTTAGTTTTAATATGTTCTCTGGGTACTAAAGTTTAAATCTTTTTTTGGCCTAAGGTCTTCATTTCTTGAGCTGATTTATGCTTATGAATTTTTTTGTTCTGGTATCTTCTTCTGGTTGAGCTTATGTAATCAAGCTCTCCTAATATTTAAAGTAAAATCTGTATTTTTATATTCTGGTTTCTAATAAGAAATAGTTTCTCTTGAGTCAATTTTGTGGGTAGACAGACTCTCCTTATATTTAACGTAAAGTCAGCATCTTTAATATGAGGACTTTTGTAAATAATGGTTTCTCGAGTCAATTTTGTGAGTAGACAATGCGTTGCATACGTTCTTTTGATGTGAAAATAGTGGATGAGGTTGCATATTTTGTTGCAGTAGTTCTGTCATGCGTTTGAATGCCATATGTGTTGAATGATTCCAAACCTCATAATGTGTTGTGTATTGGTCTTTCGCATATATGTGGTGATTTTTGCTATAATATGTGTCACTTTTATTCTCGAATCAAATTACTTGTTATACAATGGGTGGCCTTGCTTGGGATCGATTTGTAGTAGTAATAGTTCTTGTTGTAGTACAACTTCTTCCTTCTGCTGCATAGTGGTCAGTTTTGGATAAGCACTAATTTTGCTAGGTGGAGTGTCTCTGTTGTGCCTTCCAAAGCTGGAATTGTGCAGCAAAATGTGTTTCATTATCAAGCCATGTGTTTGATGCAATGGATGGAAAATGGAATGATTATTTCCTCCTCTTTGATGTTTTTGACACTTCTTGGTGTGATAGTGATGAAATGATATCTGACTTGTTGAAAAGAACATCCTAAAATGCGGAACATAGTATTATTATACAGTGTGTGGGCTCGTTGATAGAGTCATGTTTTTCTTCTTTCTGTTAATAGTTTACAGACAGGTTTATTTTAGTCTAATGTCCTCTTTTGTATTGTTAACGACAATAGGTAATGGTTTATTTACAATGAGTTCTGCAGTGGTGAAGGTAAGTAGGTAACTGATTAAAGCAATATGATGCTGGTTTGTTTTAGTTTAATGGTGTGCCTTCTTCTAATTTAGAGCATTGTTTGCCCTAAACATTTTAATGACTTAATAGAGTATTTGAAACTTGAATCATCCCTTCATTTCTAGTTGCACACCAAATGGAAACTTCCTGTGGTGATGTCTTAAATGAACGTGTCTTTTAAGTTCAGTATTCTTGTGCAATAGTGCCATCGCTTGGGTAAAGGTGCTTCTGTTTAAGAATTTTAAATCATTTGTACATCTATTGGGTTTTCCAGACATGTTGTTCTATATATACTTTCAGGATGTTGTAAGTAAGATGCTTGCAGGTTCAACAGAAGTTTAGTACATTTCAGATGATAATTTGATGTCTTTTAGTAGAGCTTTCCCCCAAAGTAATAACCTAGTTGATGGAAACTTCCGCTTAGATTTTGGGCATCTTAGAATAAAATCTGTCCTTTTGAGTCTTTATCTTGCTTGCTTCTGAATTTGTTCTTCTTTTACTTAGCTTAATGGTATTTTTTCTTAATAGGTTAAGGCTAAGAGGGCCTTGTCCAGAGAGAAGCAGGATCCAAAATTTAGAAATGTAGGTAGTGCTAGAAATTTTGGAGGCGGTGGAAATAACAGGCCCAAGAAAATATTTGTTGGTGGATTGCCTCCCACACCGACTAAGGATGTCTTCAGAACTTACTTTGAAACTTATGGTAATGTCACTGATGTAGCAATTATGTTTGAATAACAGACCAGCCGACCTCGTGGGTTTGGCTTCATTTCATTTGATTCTGAAGATGCAGTAGATAGGGTTTTACACAAGACATTTCATGATCTCAGTGGGAAACAAGTAGAAGTAAAGCGCGCTCTTCCAAGAGATGGTAGTTCTGGTGGTTTTGGTGGTCGCTCCACGGGCAACGATGGTAGTGGTATGGGTGGTGTAAGTTAGCAGGGGTATGGTGCATTTGGTGACAATCCCAGTTCTTATGACAAAATGGATACCAACGGATACATGCAGTCACAAAACACTGTATGTGGCTATCCACCTTATGGTTCCTCCGGATATGGTACACCGGGTTATGGTTATGGATCATCCAACAATGGCATGGGTTATGGTGCTTTGGAAGTTACGGTGGAGCCAATCCTTGCTATGGGGCTGTCAATCCTGGATATGGTGGTCCAGCAGTTGCTGCAGCCTTCGGGAATCCAAATATGCCTGGTGCTGGTTATGGTAGCGGTCAAGCTGGTAGATCGAGAAGCTCGTGGGGTTCTTAGGGTCCTACTAATATGGGAACATGGTCTATGGTAGTGCATCATGGGGTGCTTCAAGTGCTGGTGGTGGAGGTGGACCCGCAAATGGAGGATATGCTATTGGTCAGTCTCCAGCTGGAGCCACGGGTTATGGAAATCAAGGTTATGTCTATGGTGGATATGGTGGAGGTGATGGTGCTTATGGAAATCCAGTTGGTGGAAGTGGTGCATCGGGAGACATGCAATCAGGTGGTGGGGGTTACATGGGCAGTGGCTATGGCGATGCTAGTGGAAATTCACAAGGTTCGGGTAATTATGGTGCTCATCAAAATGGACCTCATGGTGGCCAAGTTGGATATGGTGGTGGCTATGGTGGTGCTCCAAGTCAGCAGGCTCAACAACACTGATCACAGTGCTTGACTTCATCTGAGAACTTACCTATTGCTGGAGCGGAACTTCACTTTGACACTGCTAGTTTCGTTCCACATACAGTTTACTCTTGCAAGCATTACGCGCTCAATGGGATTGATTCGATTGCATGATTTTTTGTCTTTTACAGTTCTTATTCTAGTTTACAATAAGTAATTGTCAATAGTATTGCCTATTTCGTAATATTTTCTGTTTAACTGTCCTTTTAATTTGGCTTGCATATGGTTATTTTTACTAGCTATCTAATGTATCTCCTCTCGTATCCTGTTATGTCAAAGCTTATGTGAGTTAGCTTTTGATTGTGTTGTTCGGTTTTGAATATAGTTCCGTAACCCGTTTGTGCCTTCCCAAGCAGGATACTTGATGCTAGTTTCTCCTCACTATAAAAATATGAATTCTTTTGGTTTCCCATTTGACTTGCGTTGGACAAAGAAGTTTTCGTGATGCTTCTTGTTGGTAGTGCAGCTATAGCCGATATGGGTAGTAATAGCAGTAGTGGTTGTTATGTTTTGAGAATGACATAATCATTTTCCTCTATATTTGACCTTGTGTTGCACAGGAGGAGATGCCCGAGTACTAACGTCTGATGACATCACAATTTGTCAAATCCGACCTTGGTGCTGGGGATTGTGTTTAGTGCTCACAAGTACTTACCGTGGAATTTGGCTCATGGTGCATTTCCTGAAACTGGTCATGGTGAAGCGGGGTGAAGACTAACAGTAGTCATCGTATGGTATGTGTTGCCAACAACTGGTGTTTAGTTGTACTAGTGATTTTGTATATGGAAAGGTAGACTAGAATATGGCCATGTTTTCGAGGTACTTGGCAATTTAACTCGCAAACAAGTTCTTTAGTTTTTGGCGGTTTTCGCTTATAAAAGGATGCTTTTCTGGAGATGGATTACAGAATAACATGGTTTAGGTTACCTCATTAGTTTAGAATGATTAAACTTTATTTTTCTTCTTTACACCAATTTAACAGTAGAATAGCTTAGAACATACTGACTGTCTTTCGTCTAATTAGGATTTGTCTGTGCACTGACTGTGGTAGTTGAGTTTATTGTTTTTCTACTTTTTTTCTGGGGTGTCTCTAACTCCTGTTGTCCCTTTGAGTAGGGTGTTTTTCCTTAGACTTGACGAAAGATTCATGTTTCGCCTGGCTTTCATTAACAATGCTGAAACATTTTTGGGTTCTTTTTCTTTGATGTATGTTCTTTAGTCTCAAGTAGTGAATGACCTTTCACTGGATATTCCAAGTAAAAGACTATGCTTAGTGAAGTTCTACCGCGTTTCGCCAACCAAGGATATCATATAGCTAAGGCACAGACACTTTGAGTTGCTGATTCTATAATTTTTAAACTACAGAATCTTTGTTTCTATTGTGAATGCATGACTCTTGTCATTTCATTGTTTCTATGTTTGGATAACTAAGGAAAGTAAGTGAATACTGTTGTGAACCAAGCTAACTCTATTGGGCCAATTAATATGTTGGAGACGGGGTTCAAAATTTGAAGAAAAATGTATCGAAAGGAGCTCGACATCTATGATATATACATATAATATGATTTTAGTAATGTATAAATAGTATAATTTTCCGCCAAAGGGGGTTCGGTGAACGGTTCTTTTGCAATTCCTTATCTAGATTGATTGATTTTGAGCCGGGGGTTTGTCGGAAACAACGTCTCTATCTCACATTTGAGGTAGTGGTATGGACTGCTTACACTTACCCTCCCAAGACCCCACTTGGTGGGAATATACGGTGAACCACCATCCATTACACATGCTGGCTCCGTCCCCGAGTAGAGAGGTGATTGTTGGATAGAGATGTCAACCAAAGGTGGAGATGTGAACATTCAGCGTGATTTTGGGTTGTCGATGGGGCAGTTTTATTTGGGAACTAAGGTAGGGAAGAAAGTGAAGAGTTAGAAGCTTGGAGTCACTCAATGATAAAATAATACTAATAGATTAACATATTACAAAATGATAAAAATTAAACTAAATTGATTTTCAAAAGGTCACCATTACAAATAAGGCATAGATCACCGAAAACGTAAAATCTCTATACAATTATTAATTCAAAATATTAAAGAATTGTGCAAGTGACAGATTGTTCACTAGAATGAATTGCACAATTGACAAATTGTTCACTAGAAGGGGGTTTATGGTATGCTAGGATGGCGTAAACTGTCTGAATAATAGAGACTATCATTCCGACTTGGTGGGAATATACTGGGTAGAGAAATATACATGTTTTAGCATGTTTTAGAATTTGATTACTAAATATACATGTTCAACCTTCATGTTTGTACTCCGATGGAGCAAAGCAAGTCATATATTTTAGCATATGACTACAAAATATACATGTTTATACTTTAGTGGAGCAAAACAAGTCACATATTTTAGCATATGATCGCAAAATATACATGTTCAACCTTCATGTTTATAGCCTCCGGTAGAGCAAAACAAGTCACATATTTTAGCATATGATTACAAAATATATACATGTTCAACCTTTATTGTTTATACTCCAGTAGAGCAAAACAAGTCACATATTCGGGAATAAGACCGTGTGTTCACAAGCGTATACAAACAACCATTTCACCTAAGGATCATCTTGTTCTCAGTGACCCTCTATGCCATGTGACTTTAGAGTTAACGGGAGCTTATTTTCCAACGATGAAAATGGTTCATAAATAGTGTGATATAATATGTAGTGTGATATAATATGTAGTTTTGATAGTGTGATATAATATGTAGTTTTAAAAAAAATTGTTATCATAAATCTAGTGATAGAAGACTATCTAGCTTGGTTCGTCTATTAACTGGGCCTTTGAAGAAGAAGGTTCGGCATGCTTCAACTTATCTTTATTATCCGCTAAATTCATTCCTTTCTCTGATATTTCATAAAGTAGATGGATAGAGTCAGTCGATCAGTAAAAAAAAATAACAAGTGCTCCTGAAATGATTGATAGAAAATAAGACAACTATTCCATGCATTTATCTTATATACTTTAAATTTAATACAACATCGAACACAGTGAATGAAAACAACAACAAACAAAATAAAATAGGTAGTATATTGTAACTTTGGGATTGTAATTGGGGTCCAAGCTCCACATGTGTTGTTTGGGTGGTCAGGTCAAGCTTCATCTGTGCCAAGGCTGTAGGCCCAAGCAACTTCTTCCACACAAGACCACGTAATCTCTGACGCTCTACGTCCAATTTTGCAATCTCCAGGTCATATTTCTGGGTGGTCAGGTCAAGCTTCATCTGGGCCAAGGCTGTAGGCCCAAGCAACTTCTTCCACACAAGACCACGTAATCTATGACACTCTGCTTCCAATTTTGCAATTTTCTTCACTCCCTCCAGGTGTTGCTTGTTTGCAACTTCTGCAGACCGTAAGCTCATATTTTTCTTCAACATCACAATTTCTGCTTCAGCTTGGGCTTTTTCTTCACTGAGTTGTATCACCATGCTAGAACGCTCCTGCAAAGACCTTGAGAGTGCAGAATTTTCCGCTGCAGACCTGAGTAACTGTTGGTCCAGGTTAGCTAATTTTGCTTCAAACTCATGCTTCATTTTGTCAAACTGTTTGGCAGCCTTCTCCCAACCTGTACAGAGAGATGTGAATAAAAGAATTCAGTACCAAGTTGCAAAACACTTGTTGCAAGAAAAACACAAGTCAATAAGGAACATCACCTGAGACAGCTTTTTCATCAACTTTAGCATATTATTTTCCCAGGTTTTCCTTATTAGTCATTTCTGACTGTGCATCAGCGAACTTTTCATTCAAATCCTTAACTTCATCCTCTAAGCCACTCACTTGTTCCTTGAGAGACTTAACTTTATCTATCTGCCACATGCACTCCTTCAGTGCACCATCCAGATGTGATGCCATGTCTTCAGCAGTAAGCTTCAAAAGAGTAACGGATTCCAGGTGATTTTTCAGTGTCGCGGCTTCTGACTCAGCCTTCTCCCAACCTGTACAGAGAGATGTGAATAAAAAAATTCAGTACCAAGTTGCAAAACCCAAGTTGCAAGAAAAATACAAGTCAATAAGGAACATCACCTGACACAGCTTCTTCAGCAACTTTAGCATATTGTTTTCCCTGGTTTTCCTTATTAGTCATTTCTGACAGTGCAGCAGCCAACTTAAGAGACTTAACTTGATCCTCCAGTCCAGTGAAATGTGAATAAGATTCAACGGAAATTTGCGCATATTCAGGTTTCTTGATTTCCTATTTACCCTGAAATATATCTGCCGCATGCACTCCTTCAGTGCAGTAGTAAAATAGAAATAGAAAGAAAGCCCAACACAGCAAAATATTCAACATTTTTTCCATAACTTTTTGTATTGAAAGTATCTAATGCTTTGTTTAAGAGAGTAGTACTGGTAATTGTAAAACTTAATAACTTGTGAACTTAAGAGCTTGTGAACTAATGTTTATATAGGCTGAGTATTGTAAAATAAAACTAACATAAAAATGGTAAAAAAATATCTCAGTAAGAGAATTTCTCTTACTGAATCAATCATATACCAATTAAAAAGGAAAGTCAATATTTGTAAAAGTCATTCACAATATTGTTTTCCTTAGGCCAAATCCAATAAATAAAAAATAGTAAGACTGTCACGATTAAAAACTAGATTCCCATAATATTGAAAGTTACCTTATATATAGGTGAGTGCCATGTTGTCGCATATTCCGTAGAAGGAAGGTAAATTAATAGTAACATGTTAGCATCAATCACTAATCAATTAAGAGATCGATAATCAATTAGGGTCAATTAGGGATGAGAAAATTTGTTCAATTTACCATAAATAAATTATGAGCAATTAATTTTGTAAAATAATCCCTAATTATTTTTGTACCTAATTCAAATCATCAATTATACAAAAATTAGTCCACGATGTAATTCAAGAAACGTGATACACAATCAGATGTTCTTTACCAAAATCTTATTCAAATTATCACAAGATCAATCCAACCATAAAAATATAATACGCAGTCAAATGTTCTCCATTATAATCACGAGCCGAGAAATTTGTCAACTAATTCAAAGAAGATGGATAATTTCAAAATTCGGAATTAGCAAACTATGACAAAATTGATCATTATTAAAATTTAGATTTTTCACATCTGGTAGTCTTAAAACATAAGCACACAAAATGGCAAAGAATAGGATGAAATAAATCATTCATGCATTGTTAATTCAGATTCAAAAATCTGTTAAACAAGGGGAAAAGAGATTAAAAGTAAACACAAACATTTAAATATTTAGGCAAACCTGTGGATGGGCTTTTTATCTCTTTTTTGACAAACGGATCAACGGCACGGAGAAGGTTGGTGGCGGGTGGATGACGGAGATGACCTGGGGCGCCGACGGTTAGTTCATGGAGGAGGTTGGAGAGCAGGGGGGTCTCGTGGAAATATTGGAGCGGCGTTGGCGTGCTGGTTCATCGCCGGAAAGGGGAAAATGGAGGGAGAGATGGTGATGGAGGCTAAGGGGCTGGCGGCGCGGTGCTGGCAGCGGCGAGGACGAACGGCAGGAGGCAGTGGTAGATCTGGTATCGCTGGAGTAGGCATTGGCGGCGCATATAAAGTGCGGTGGGAAAGCTATTGGAGAAGGGGGTCTCGGTGGCGCTGCTCCGTCGATCAGCGGCGGCAGCCATGGGAAAGAGAGGTTAGATAGAGAGAGAAGGAGAGAGGTTAGATAGAGAGAGAAGAGCGTTTGTTGTTTGGTTTTGGAATTAGGATTAGGTTTTTGGATTAAAAAGGAAAGAAAGGTCTATCAGATCTCAGTCGTTGGATCCGTTTAGGATCAACGACTGAGATCTAAAAATTGAAAATTTGGAATTGAGTTTCAAAAATGGCTAGAATTGTAAGAAATTGGACAAAATTAAGTTAAAAGGTGAATAAATTTAGGCAAAATGAATTAAATTAGGCTGTTATTTAAATTAAAATAGCGATAATAGTATATAATAATAATAATAATAATTAAATAATACATAACAACATTAAATAATAAGTAATAAATAATAATAAATAATAATAATAATTAAATAATAAATAATAATAATTAATAATAAATAATTTAATAAAATAAATAATGCTAAATAATGGAAAACTAGATATTGTGTTTGCAAAAATGTGGATGTGCATAAGTACGTGGAAAATAATTTAATAAATATTAATAAAAATTACATAAAATGCTGAATTTGAGTTTAAAAATTATGACAATGATACTAAAAGCTAAGAAATAATTTATGCATTTCCTTTAATTATAAATGCGACACGTTAGTATGTACTCAATGTAAGAATAATATTTAAAAATATTGATAATTAAAATTAAATAATTTTGATATAATAACAGCCTAAAAGTGATATCGGGAGGTCAAAATTGAGTGTCAACTGAGTCGCCACCTAATTTTCAAGAACAAATAGGAAACCTGTTTATTTATTAACAAGTAATCCCTCCGTTTAAAAAGAAATGGCTTACTTTTCTTTTTAGTTCGTTTAAAAAAGAATGACCCCTTTCATTTTTTTGGCAATACTTTAATTTAAACTTTCCAAATGGCATGTTTATGACCACAAGATTAAAGGGCATTTTGATACATTTGACACTACTTTAATTTAAGGCTACAAGATTCAAAATTTTTCTTTATTTTCTTAAACTTTGTGCCAAATCAAAGTAGGTAATTCTTTTCGAAACGGAGGGAGTATGACGAAACCAATTTAGATTCTAGGTTAGGATTCAAATTATTGCGAAGGGAAGGGGTTAGACACCCTTCAGAATCTACAAATACAGTTCCCGGACAGACTTAAGTTTATTATAAAAAGAAAAAAGAAAAAAGAAAAAAGAAAAAAAATCAATGCATGCAAATATAAATATAAAATATATGTTAAAATAATATAACGCGTATGCTATCGTAAAATATATATATAAGAAAAATATATAAATATGTACGTAAGGACAAAATTGAATAAAGAAAAATTATTTTAAGAAAAAAAATCTACAAAATATCCATTAATGTAAAAAAGTGAATTATTTGATTAAGTATCTAAATCAATTTTAACATAACTAGTAATGACCTAAATTTGCCTAAAGTGTGATGAGAATCGCGTGAAAAATAAAAAATGTCAGAAAAATTATATTAATGAAAAATCTATGCAATATATTTCAATGTATAAGTATGAATAAATTAAGTATCTAAATTAATTTAATTTTTTAATATAAATATTAACGACCTATATTTGCCTAAACACGTGATGAACATTTGTAAAAAGCATTTCCGACCAATGCCCCAAAAATAAATTTTACACTATAATTTATATTTTTTACAAGAGTAAAAATATAAAAAATGCAAACACAAAATTTAAACTCTTCATTAAATGTCACTCCCGTCAAGTATTCCCAACCTGTATAAACACTTGAATATAAAAATGTTTGTGACAAATAAATAATTATCAAAATAAATTGAAAATATTTGTGTGCTTATATGTATAAAAATATATAATTTTTTAAAAGGTGGGCTCAGATTAGATTTTAAATACGACATACGAAGTGGTTGCTGATTTATTAGTCGGCCTAACTCGTGTTTCCAAGATACTAATCATAAAACTTTTACGTTAAAAAAATTTCGTCATTGCCCAAATTTATTTATTTTATTACGTATTTATATATATAATATACGTCTTTTTATTTGTATAGGCCTAAAAAATTGATGAAAAATTTCTTCATTTGCCACAAA
The DNA here is from genome assembly GCA_030864225.1 of Capsicum baccatum var. pendulum. Classification (NCBI taxonomy): domain Eukaryota; kingdom Viridiplantae; phylum Streptophyta; class Magnoliopsida; order Solanales; family Solanaceae; genus Capsicum; species Capsicum baccatum. Next base: position 225,171,016 of record CM061555.1, on the reverse strand, counting down.
GGGAGATAACAAATGACTCAAAAATAACCCTAACACTGTCTATTTATATTAGTCCACAAAGGGAGATAACAAATGACCATCCTAAAGAGTGTAATTTGCAAACAGTATCACGCTTAATTAAAGGGTGTAATCAAATAATTTTTGTTATGAAGCAATCTAACTAAACATGATTTGACAATCCTCATTATTTAATTAATCTACACTTCCACTTTGTTGTAAAACAGTATCTTGCCTCATTAATCATGTTGTAAATTTTCATAACTAGATTTGGTGAAGTTGCTTATTTAATAATCTTCATTTAAACATAACTAAGAATCAAATAATTAATTAAACCAGAAGAACTAATACCCTATATGCAATGCACCAACTAATTAAATTTGTTTGCAATACCTTATTTAGCCTTGTCTTCGTAATTGTCAACACAAATTAATACAGTACCAAAATTTTGGTTGCTTAATTATTTATTCCCATTTAATCATTAACTAAGAGACAAAACTAAACCACAAGAATTAATACCCAATATGTAATGCACCAACAAATACCTTATTTTAGCCTTATCATGTATACTAAAAAATAAATTCTAAAATGTTGGTTGCTTAATTGATATTCAATCATATCAATACCGTTCAATCTTAAATAGAAATATTATAATGTTTTCATAAAATTAAATAAAAAAGGGTGTAAAACAGAAAATTAATTCTATTTTGGGGGGTGTAAATTAGATTTTGAGGAAATGTAGGGTGTAATGAAGAGGACACATGTGTCGTTTACAAGTAATTAAAAGGGTCATTTTCGACAAGTTGATAAAAATAAGTATTAAACATGTGCAATGGATACAGTACACTAGTAATTGTCACTCACACATGAATGCAATTTGATCCTTCTATGGGGAAAACTGAGGATTTACATGTGGTGCTTCTTTTTAAGCATTTATTTTGGTCCACAAATATTATGTTTTCTCCGTTTATTTTTATTTATTTATATTTGAAAACTTGATATTTTTACTAGAGCATCCTTTGATTATAAGTCGTTTCATCTCACTAACTATTAGGTGAATTGAAAATAAAAAAGAGTTATTGGGTATACTAAAACTTCTGTTATGTGCAAAATTGAAGAAAAAATCAATAAGAATTTAGTGTACGCAATCTTGTTATGCATGTCTGTAAAAAACTGTTCTCACAACTTGAATAGATGACTTAATAATATGGTAAAAGTGATTTTTTTGCTATAGTAAAAAATAAAGATGGATAGAGGTAGTAATATATTCGTTCGTCTCAAATTATCTATCATTATTACTAAAAATAGTTATTGTTTCAAGAAAATACCAAATATGTTAGGATATAAATAAAGGTTAAATTTTGAAAATATTTTTTCAGTTAATATTTTTTTAGAGTCGTGTAAAAAAATGCACGATATTTTATTGACTTTTGCAGAACGCACAATATTATAAAATTACAATTCTATCGGTTAATCAGCATTCCTTCCAATAAAACATTTATAAAATTTTAATATTTTCACAAACACATTTATCGTATAATTTATTTTTTTAAAGGAAGATGTGATGGGCTATGTAATATTTACAGCCTTTAGAAACATTCTAAATTGTAAAAATAACAACTATATTTTGTAGAATTATGAAATATATCAAAATCTACCGTAGAAACCTATACAAGTAGATATTTCAATATTTTAAAAGATTCTTAAAAAGATAAGTCAATTTCTTTAACTTTCTAATATTCTAAATTTAGTAATCCAACCAATATACATTCCTTCAAACAAGTCTTATTTCATGAAAAATACCTATCAACAACAATTTTCTCAATGTTAGTGTTCAAATTTGAAACTTTTAGTTAATGATGAAAAAATATTATCGAACCCACCACATATTTACCGGTGATATTCCAAACCAAATAAACATTTATATATGTAGGCAGATATTGAGGTAGTGGTAAGATTCTCGTATACTTCAGACCTCATTTGTGATAGAGTCATGTTTTTCTTCTTTCTGTTGATAGTGTGCAGACAGGTTATTTTAGTCTAATGTCCTCTTTTGTATTGTTAACGAGAATAGGTAATGGTTTATTCACAATGAGTTTTGCAGTGGTGAAGGTAAGTAGGTAACTGATTAAAGCACTATGATGGTGATTTATTTTAGTTTAATGCTGCACCTTCTTCTAATTTAGAGAATTGTTTGCCCTAAATATTTTAATGACTTAATAAAGTATTTGAAACTTGAATCATCCCTTCGTTGCTAGTTACACACCAAATGGAAACTTCCTGTGGTGAAGTCTTAAATAAACGTGTCTTTTAAGTTCAGTGTTCTTGTGTAATAGTGCCATCGCTTGGGTAAAGGTGCTTCTGTTTAAGAATTTTAAATCATTTGTACATCTGTTGGGTTTTCCAGACCTGTTGTTCCATATATACTTTCAGGATGTCATAAGAAAGACGCTTGCAGGTTCAACAGAAGTTTAGTACACAAGACATTCCATGATCTCAGTGGGAAACAAGTGGAAGTAAAGCGTAGTCTTCCAAGAGATGGTGGTGGTTTTGGTGGTCGTTCCATAGGCATCGGTGGTAGTAGTATGGGTGGTGGAAGTTACCAGGGGTATGGTGCATCTAGTGACAATCCCAGTTCTTATGACAGAATGGATACCAACAGATACATGCATTCACAAAACACTATAGGTGGCTATCCACCTTATGGTTCCTCCGGATATGGTACACCGGGTTATGGTTATGGATCATCCAACAATGGCATGGGTTATGGTGCTTATGGAAGTTACAGTGGAGCCAATCCTGGCTATGGGGTTGTCAATCCTGGATATGGTGGTCCAGCAGTTGCTGCAGCCTTCGAAAATCCAAATGTGCCTGGTGCTAGTTATAGTAGTGGTCAAGCTGGTGGATTGAGAAGCTCGTGGGGTTCTCAGGGTCCTTCTGGATATGGGAACATGGGCTATGGTATTGCATCATGGGGTGCTTCAAGTACTGGTGGTGGAGGTGGACTCGCTAATGGAGGATCTGCTATTGGTCAGTCTCCAGCTCGAGCCACGAGTTATGGAAATCAAGGTTAAGGCTATGGTGGATATAGTAGAGGTGATGGCGCTTATGGAAATCCAGTTGGTGGAGGTGGTGCATCGGGAGACATGCAATCAGGTGGGGGGGGGGGGTTACATGGGCAGTGGCTATGGCGGTGCTAGTGGAAATTCACAAGATTCAGGTAATTATGGTGCTCAGCAAAATGGACCTCATGGTGGCCAAGTTGGATATGGTGGTGACTATGGTGGTGCTCCAAGTCGGCAAGCTCAAAACACGGATCACAGTGCTTAATTTCATCTGAGAACTTACCTATTGCTGGAGGGGAACTTCACTGTCACGCTGCTGGTTTCATTCCACATACAGTTTACTCTTGAAAGCATTACGCGCTCAATGGGATTGTTTGGATTGCTTAAATTTTAGTTTTCAGTTCTTATTCTAGTTTACTATAAGTAATGTCAGTAGTATTGCCTATTTCGTAATATTTTCTGTTTAACTGTCATTTTAATTTGGCTTGCGTATGGTTATTTTTACTAGCTATCTAATGCATCTCCTCTCGTAGCCTGTTATGTCAAAGCTTATGTGAGTTAGCTTTTGATTGTGTTGTTCGGTTTTGAATATAGTTCCGTAACCCGTTTGTGCCTTCCCAAGCAGGATACTTGATGCTAGTTTCTCCTCACTATAAAAAAATGAATTCTTTTGGTTTCCTATTTGACTTGCATTGGACAAAGAAGTTTTCGTGATGCTTCTTGTTGGTAGTGCAGCTGTAGCCGATATGGGTAGCAATAGCAGTAGTGGTAGTTAAGTTTTGAGAATGACATTATCATTTTCCTCTGTATTTGACCTTGTGTTGCACAGGAGGAGATGCCCGAGTACTAACATCTGATGACATCCCTCTATGTCAAATCCGACCTTGGTGCTGGGGATTGTGTTCAGTGCGCACACGTACTTACCATGGAATTTGGCTTATGTTGCATTTCCTGAAACTGGTCATGGTGAAGCGGGGTGAAAACTAACAGTAGTCATCGTATGGTATGTGTTGCCAACAGCTGGTGTTTAGTTGTACTAGTGATTTTGTATATGGAAAGGTAGACTAGAATATGGCCATGTTTTCGAGGTACTTGGCAATTTACTCGCAAATAAGTTCTTTAGTTTTTAGCGGTTTTTGCTTATAAAAGGATGCTTTTCTGGAGATGGATTATAGAATAACATGGTTTAGGCTACCTCACTAGTTTAGAATGATTAAACTTTATTTTTCTTGTTTACACCAATTTAACAATGCTGAAACATTTTTGGGTTCTTTTGCTTTGATGTATGTTCTTTAGTCTCAAGTAGTGAATGACCTTTCACGGTGGACCATATCCGGATGAACCATAAGGTGGATAACCACCTACAGTGTTTTGTGACTGCATGTATCTGTTGGTATCCATTCTGTCATAAGAATTGGGATTGTCACCAGATGCACCATACCCCTGTAACTTCCACCACCCATACCACTACCACCGTTGCCCATGGAACGACCACCAAAACCACCGGAACTACCATCTCTTAGAAGAGCACGCTTTACTTCCACTTGTTTCCCACTGAGATCATGAAATGTCTTATGTACTAAACTTCTGTTGAACCTGCAAGCATCTTACTTACGACCTCCTGAAAGTATATATGGAACAACAGGTCTGGAAAACCCAACAGATGTACAAATGATTTAAAATTCTTAAACAGAAGCACCTTTACCCAAGCGATGGCACTATTACACAAGAACACTGAACTTAAAAGACACGTTTATTTATGACATTACCACAGGAAGTTTCCATTTGGTGTGCAACTAGCAACGAAGGGATGATTCAAGTTTCAAATACTCTATTAAGTCATTAAAATATTTAGGTCAAACAATGCTCTAAATTAGAAGAAGGCTCAACATTAAACTAAAATAAACCACCATCATAGTGCTTTAATCAGTTACCTACTTACCTTCACCACTGCAGAACTCATTGTGAATAAACCATTACCTATTGTCGTTAACAATACAAAAGAGGACATTAGACTAAAATAAACCTGTCTGCACACTATCAACAGAAAGAAGAAAAACATAACTCTATCACAAATAAGGTCTGAAGTATACGTGAATCTTACCACTACCTCAATATCTGTCTACATATATAAATGTTTATTTGGTTTGGAATATCATCGGTAAATATGTGGTGGGTTCGATAATATTTTTTTATTATTAACTAAAAGTTTCAAATTTGAACACTAACATTGAGAAAATTGTTGTTGATAGGTATTTTTCGTGAAATAAGACTTGTTTGAAGGAATGTATATTGGTTGGATTACTAAATTTCGAATATTAGAAAGTTAAATAAATTGACTTATCTTTTTAATAATCTTTTAAAATATTGAAATATCTACTTGTATAGGTTTCTAAGGTAGATTTTGATATATTTCATAATTCTACAAAATATAGTTGTTATTTTTACAGTTTAGAATGTTTCTAAAGGTTGTAAATATTACATAGCCCATCACTTCTTCCCTTAAAAAAATAAAATTATACGATAAATGTGTTTGTGAAAATATTAAAATTTTATAAATGTGTTATTGGAAGGAATGGTGATTAACCGATAGAATTGTAATTTTATAATATTGTGCGTTCTGCAAAAGTCAATAAAATATTGTGCATTTTTTTACATGACTCTAAAAAATATTAACTGGAAAAAAATATTTTCAAAATTTAACCTTTATTTATATCCTAACATATTTGGTATTTTCTTGAAACAATAACTATTTTTAGTAATAATGATAGATAATTTGAGACAAACGAATATAGTACTACCTCTATCCACCTTTATTTTTTACTATAGTAAAAAAAATCACTTTTACCATATTATTAAGTCATCGATTCAAGTTGTGAGAATAGTGTTTTACATACATGCATAACAAGATTGCGTACACTAAATTCTTATTGATTTTTTCTTTCAATTTTGCACATAATAGAAGTTTTAGTATACCCAATAACTCTCTTTTATTTTCAATTCACCAAATAGTTAGTGAGATGAAACGACTTATAATAACGAAGGATGCTCTAGTAAAAATATCAAGTTTTCAAATATAAATAAATAAAAATAAACGGAGAAAACAAAATATTTGTGGACCAAAATAAATGCTTAAAAAGAAGCACCACATGTAAATCCTCACTTTTTCCCATAGAAGGATCAAATTGCATTCATGTGTGAGTGACAGTTACTAGTGTACTATATCCATTGCACATGTTTAATACTTATTTTTATCGACTTGTCGAAAATGACCCTTTTAATTACTTGAAAACGACACATGTGTCCTCTTTATTACACCCTACATTTCCTCAAAATCTAATTTACACCCCCCAAAATAGAATTAATTTTCTGTTTTACACCCTTTTTTTATTTAATTTTATGAAAACATTATAATATTTCTATTTAAGATTGAACGGTATTGATATGATTGAATATCAACTAAGCAACCAACATTTTAGAATTTATTTTTTAGTATACATGATAAGGCTAAAATAAGGTATTTGTTGGTGCATTACATATTGGGTATTAATTCTTGTGGTTTAGTTTTGTCTCTTAGTTAATGTTTAAATGGGAATAACTAATTAAGCAACCAAAATTTTAGTACTTTATTAATTTGTGTTGACAATTATGAAGATAGGGCTAAATAAGGTATTGCAAACAAATTTAATTTGTTGGTGCATTGCATATAGGGTATTAGTTCTTCTGGTTTAATTAATTATTTGATTCTTAGTTATGTTTAAATGAAGATTATTAAATAAGCAACTTCACCAAATCTAGTTATGAAAATTTACAACATGATTAATGAGGCAAGATACTGTTTTACAACAAAGTGGAAGTGTAGATTAATTAAATAATAGGGATTGTCAAATCATGTTTAGTTAGATTGCTTCATAACACAAATTATTTGATTACACTCTTTAATTACGCATGTTACTATTTGCAAATTACACTCTTTAGGACGGTCATTTGTTATCTCTCTTTGTGAACTAATAAATAGATTTGTTATGTGTAATGAATCTATTCTTTTTTGTGCGTGGATATTTTTTAGATTTTGTTTTAATAGATTATTCTTTTTGTAAGATGTATTCATTAATTTATTTGGTTTATTATTTTTATCCTGTAGTAACTGCAGAGTTACAAATTTCTGTATAATAATTTATTCTATCTGTACTGTAGTATATATCTAATTCTAGATTTTCTATGTCATTTATTATCTTGTGTTGTTTTTCTCGTAGTGAGTTTTTTATATTATGTAAACTATCACATGTACTTTTCTCTAACTTTTCTAAGGTTTTTTCTATCCATATTAACTTTTCTTTTAGATCTTCCATTATTTTTCTAATTTGGTTTCTATAATTAATTTCATTATTTAGATTATCTTGATTTTCTCTAGTTTTTCTAATATATTCTAACATCCACAATCTTGATCTGAATAATATCCTTCTGGGTAAATTTCTTCGTATATTCGTTCTAGAAAATTTATAATTTCAATTTTGTAGTTTATTACTTCTTCTAGTATCATTTTCTTAATATATATAATTTCTATATCTTTAAGTATATATAAGATTAAAACTTTAAGGTAGTCTAAACGATCTATTTTCTAAAATTGATATTTTATAGTTATTTGTTTTAGCCTTAGTAGTTCTTGCATAATTTTATTAAGTGATTTTATATATTTTTTATTTTCCATGTATTTGTCTATATTTATTTTTATCTGTTTTTCTAGTAACTGTATATTTCGCATATCTTTAAAAATTCTACGTGATTTTAACATAATAAATATTTATAAGAGTAGCTAGGAAGACATGGTATATAATTTACTCTAGTCATGTAATATTCTCCAAATGCTTTTTCTAATATAATTTTCCTTATATCTGCAACATTTATATCTCTAAATGCATACAAAATAAGTATCTTAAATTTATCTACCATGACATCAGATATATTATCATTCATTATCATAAAATTGCTTTTTTAAAAATATTCCCTTCAACCATGTACATAATAAAATATAGTCATCTCATATTACTGTATACTAGATTATTCTTAAATAACATGTTCTTCGGTCACTATTAGCATGGTAATTCAGATACTTTTTCCCTTAAACAACGCCTCGACTCTGGTTACTCCTCATCACGGCTTCTTGCCTCATTGGTTTCACCTTTAGGATGGCATAGTTCTTAGGGAATTTTCTCCGTTTCCACTTTGCTAATAAACTTCTTAACATATTATTCTTCGAATAATTCTACTATAAAGTAACTAATATGAATTTATTTTATCATATCATGATTGTCGGGAATTATGAATTTAGATATTCATAATCATAAATAGATATACCTGTTCCGGTAGCTTTGATATTTCTGAGGTTTTTTGCTCCATAGCTTTTTCCATTGTAGTGTATATATTTAATTAACTGGGCAAAATATTTTGGAATGGAGAGAGTTTTTTGGCTAATGTGAGAAGGCTTGCCCTCTGCAATGCCTTCTTCTTCTCTTATTTATAGAATAAACCGATCCTTACAATTTTTTACATTTGTCAAATAAATACAAACAAAAATCAACAAAAAAGACTTAAAAGTCTTTTATCCTATAAAGACTACTCTAGGCCTATAAAGATAAAATTCAAACTTTACATTAAATGCTACCAACTACTTTTTTAAATGCTTAACTTATCTTTACGTATACAAATTTACAATGTCTTCCGTTTATTTTGTCATATCTTCTGTATCTTCTTTATTGCTCTGGTCTTATCTTTCCAGCTGGCGTCCTTATCTTCTTTTATTCTAGCTGATCTGGGACATCATTATCTCCTCCATTGCATTTTGAACATTTGTGATCTGGATATTTATGTCCAATAGTCTTGCAATATCTGGTTAATAATTCATCCGAAATAAATTTTTCTCTGATAGCTCTGGCGATAGGTTCCGTTTCCGATTTAAGCAACGTGAGAATCCATTGCCTTATAGTTTCCATATCTGTTTCCCGTAACTCTTTTGAATTTGAATATATTAGTACATGATTTCTTGAATAGTAGCTCCATATGGGATTTTGGTTGCAGTATGTATTTGCTAGTTCTTGCAAAATTGTATATAGTCCGATAATCCTTTTGTTCGCATAAAATTTTGGTATCTCGATTATAGGTATTTCTGGCTGTGAAATAATATCTTGTGGTATAATCATATCTCGTGTCTTTCCTATCTTTACAACTTGTATAGGTTTTTTGACTTTATCAAATAATATCTCTGCTGGTACCGTGTAAATTTTTATAAAAAACAAGGTACCTTTAGTTATTCTTTTAAAAGTGATAAATGCGTCATATATCTCTGGTATAGTGGATATCTCGTTTCCGTCTGTGGTATATACAGTACTAAGTAGTCCATATTCATAGCAAGTTTTAATTAAACTTGGTTTGGTTTTAGGTAAGGCAATTAATTTATTATATTCGGTCAATCTCTGGGTTATATAGTTTGTATCTGGTTCTTGGATATTTGTAGCTTTAGGGTTGCTATTTAAAAAGGTTTGTACATTGTAGATATTTTCTATGTATGTTCGGGTTGTGTAGTTGTAAGTCTTTTTGTCTTGGTTTAGGCTATCTCTGTGTGTGGTAATTTGTGGGGGTACAAACATGGGATCTTTTGATGTATTTGGTGTATATGGTTTATCAAATAGCTTGTTTAGGTTCATATTTTTTCTAACTCCTCTGCTTGTACCTGCAGAAGTAGATTGATAAACGTTATGGGTTTTATGGAGTATCCCAACGTCTCCTTCTAGCTCTGGAATTTTATTGTCTTCCGATTGACATAGCTCTGCGCATTGCTGAGTTAGCTGATTCATAGCTATAGACTTCAGTTTTTCTTCACTAGTCTTTAGCTTTAGCTTTTCTATCTCAGTACTCATACTGTCTACACTTTCAATGAAAGCGTAGTTAGGGCGTTGAGTATCTTTTCATGTATATTTTCTTCTATCATTTCAGTCTATGTAGTTTTGTCTTGATATGTAATCTGCAATAACATTCTTGTTAGTACTGATTACTTCTATTATAAATGTGAAATTTAATATGTTTAAAACTAGTCTCCGAATCTCTTTTGTTGTAACTGAATTTTGTATTTTCTTTGTTAGCCACCAGCGTACCTGTGTATTATCTGTTCGCACAATAAATTTGTTATATACAATATATGGCTCAAATTCTAACAAACATTTATATAATGAACATAATTCTTTTCTATTTATTTCCCATTTTATTTCTGTCTCGTTGAACATACCTGAGTAGTATCTACAATGGTGTTCTATTTTTTCTGCTTCATATTTATATTTAAGTACTCCTCCGTAACTATATTCACTGGCATCTGCTTCTACTATATATGTAAATTTTCTATTTTCATCTGGAAATTATAATTTTGGTAATTCCTTGCAAAGTAATTTTATTTTTTGAACTTGTTTTTTATCTTCTTCATTATAATTATATTCTATATTCTTTTTTAATTTTTCTGTAGTGGTTTTAAGTTTTCTGCTAATTTTGGAATATATTCTCTTACTTGGTTTACTAATCCTAAAAATGATTGTAATTTCTTTTTTGTATCTAATTCTTCTTTCGAATTTATTATTTTTTGTACTATATGCTGTTGCATTTTTACTCCACTTTTATCTATTTGTATTCCTAAAAATTCTATCTGGTTTTTCATAATTTCAGCTTTCTTTTCGCTTAGCCTTATTCCTGATTTTTCTATTATATCTGTAAACTGTTCCAATAATTTTATATGTTCTTCTTTAGTTTTTGTATATAATAATATATCATCTATGTATACTATGCAATTAGGTAACTATTTAAAATAATTATCCATAAAATGTTGATATCTACCTGGTGCATTTTTATATCCAAAGGGTAATACATTCCACTCATAAAATTCTTGTGGTACCGTAAATGCGATTAATTCTTTAGATTCTTCTTCTAACATTAGGTGGTAAAATACTGATTTACAATCGAATTTGCTAAAATAATTATGTCCTTGTAGTTGTCTTATTTTTAATATCTTATTTGGTATTGGATAATTATATGTTATAGTTTTTGCATTTAAATTTCTATAATCATTAATCATCCTACTTTTTCCTCTTTTTTGTTCACTATGTTTATTTACTATAAATGCTGGACTATTATGTTTACTATTACTTTTTTGTATATATTGTTTTTCTAATAATTCATCTATATGCATTTTAAATTCTTTTAAATCGTCAAAATTATATGTTAATGGTTTTTGGGTTATTATACTATTTTTATCTATTAATTCAATTTTTATGGTAGTTTTATGTTTTTCCCATCCTTTTAATGGATCTTCACTATATAATTGTTATAATTTTTTCTTAACTATCTCTATCTTATTTATTGGAAATATAGTTATTTCTGTTTTATTTATCGAAAATACTACTAATTCTATTGTATCTTCAGTGTTTTTTATATTTTCTAACTTTTGTGTAATTTTTTCACTTCCTTTTATCCAATCAGTTTTCTTTCTTATTTTATTATTAACTCTTTTTGCTCTTACTTTTTGTTTACATGGTGTTGTAAACCACCAATCGTTTCTAGTTATTATGTGTGGGTATAATTTATCTAAAAATGGCATTCCTAAAAGTATATCTTTTGACGTTAGTTCATAATTATAAATTTCTTCTATTGTCAATATCTTATCCCATATTTGTGCTTTTACATTCCTAGCTTTATAAGTAATTAAGCTTCCTTCATTATTAAATCCTTTAACTACTATTGGTATTTTTAATTTATCCCATTTACTTTCTGGTAAGCAATTATATCTACATAAATTAGCTTCTGCTCCTGTATCTATCATAGGCGTATAATACCTACTGTAATATCCTTCCACTACTATCTTCATTAATAAATATATCTTCATTTTATGTTAAGGCTCTTTTTAAGAATAATTTCTCTCTATTATATGTTATGGTCAATTGTGTATGTTCTATATTATATGGTTTTACTTATTCTAACCATTTTATTCCTACTATTATATCTGCTTTTTACATTTCTTCTTTTACTTCAAATTCTATGTTTATTTTTCTAACTCCGATTATTATTTCTTTTTCTGCTATATTTTTACTATTTATTAAACTTCTTGGTAGATCTGGGCATATATCATTATCAATTTTTATTTCTTCATCTTTTACTAGATATTTTGCTATATAATTTTGTTTTTGTCCTATGTTTAATAGTATTAAATATTCTTTTTCATTTATTTTTTCTGTTATGTAATATTGATTTAGATTACTTATTGAATTTGTTTCATAACTTGTTCTTTTTTATTAGCTTGATGTTTCTGGTTTTTCATTAGCTATTCTTTTTGTTGTACTTATTCTATCATTTATTATTTCTAAATTTTCTTCTATATCTATGTCTCTATAGCTATAATCATTATAATCTATTGTTTTTACAATTTGTTCAAATGGACTATCTATTTGTATTTTGTTAATTTTATTTTTTCCTGTTATTTTTTGTTTTGTTGCTAATACATATAAATTTTTACATCTTGCTGTAAATATTTTACTTTCTGGGGTTAATTCTATTCCCGATATCTTCCAATATAATACTAGTAATTTATCTATATTTCTATCTGTTACTGCTACTGAATAATTTGCACTTATTATAAATTTAAACTTTTGGTATATTAAATTTCCTTTTACGGCAGTTATTATGCTTTTTTCTATAGGTTTTATAATTCTATCATCTGCTAAATATAATTCTATCGGTGTGTCTATTCCTTCTCTAAAACATGCTTTTATTAATATTTCTATACCTCCAAGGTGTACATATTTTATTGGATCTCCTTTACTTTTTATATCATTTATTTCTTTGTTAATTATTCTTTTTGTTACTAGTGTTATACTAGCTTTACCTTTTGCATATCTACAGTCTATTACATGTTCTTTCTGACATACTACACAATATTCATCTTTTTTCCTAGTAAAAATATTTTTTATTGTTGGTATTTTAAATATTTTTTCTACACTTAAATCTAACTTTTTTCCTTTTATTTCATCAAATATATTACTGTCAAATATTATTTTTTGTTCTCTTCCTTCATCATTTAAATATTCTTCCTTTGTTATTATTTTTATATCTTCTTCAGTCATCCGATTCATCTATTTCACTATCTATTTCAGTATCTATTTCGTTTTCTGAAATTTCATATATACTATCTTCACTTTCTAATTCATAATCTATATAATCTATTTGCATATATTCCATATTATCTATTTTTATTTCGGATATTTGTTTATTTTTTGGATTTTTAGGTAATTTACAATCTCTAGCTAAATGTCCTAACTTTCCACAATTGTAACATGTACATTCTTTTATAGATTTTTTCTTTCTAAATGGTCTTTTATTTTTGTAATTTTTTAGATAATATCTTTTTCTTGATTTTTTGTATTTATATTTTGATTTTTTATATTTCTTATTTTTCTTATGTCTTTTTCTTTTCTTATAATATCTTTCTTCGCATCCAAATTGGGGTGCTATTTTATTTTTGCAACATGCTAAATTTCTTATTACTGTTTTTTCCATTTTTAATTCTTCTCTATATTTCTCACATAAATTTCTATACCATTGTTGTAAAAATTTTATTCTAGCTCCTAATGTATCTACTATTTTTGCTTCTTTCCAACTTTTTATTATCTTTAAACTAAATGGTTTAGGTAACTTATTAAAATATAATTTTCTTATTTCCTTACTTTCTTTTATACTATATGCTCCTTTATAATAATATTCTTTAAATGCGCAAGTATATTCGTCTATATAACACATATTACATATTGTTAATTTTAACATTAAATTCCTATTTGTATCTTTTTCTTCATCTTGTTCTTCTTCTATTGTTGTCATACTACCAAATTTATCTTTTATAGCTGTTTCATATTTTTTCAATAGTTCTATAGGTGTTAGATTAGTTGTTGTTGATGATGTTCCTTCCATAGGTTTATTAGCTCTTAATACTTTCTTACTATTTTAAGTTAAGTTTGAAAACCATAGTTTTACTGATCCTATTAATGTTTTTTCTATATATTCTGGTGCATCTGTTATGTTTATATTATTATCTAATAATTGTTTTGTCATATATCCTATCCATAATTGTATTGTTTTTCCTATATCTATTACATAGTCTAGGTCTAAAAAGTTATAATTTTTATTAACTATTTGTTTTGGTGTCCATTTGTCATATTTATTATATTTTTTAAATTTATTTTTATAATATATAGGTTTTCTTATTTTTGTTGTATTAGGTATTATGATTTCATCTTCTTTTTTATCAAGAGTATTTATTTCTGTGTTATTATTTTCTAAATTTCATTCATTAATTATTTCTTGTTTTTCGTTAATTTCTAAATTTTTTATATTTGTTAATATCTCCGTATATGTTTCACTATCTTCTGAATCATAATTTTCCGTCTCTTCAACCTCTATATTATTTATTTCTAATTTTTCTTTAAATTGATTTATCTTGTTTATTAATTTTTGTTCTTTATCCTTTTCTTTTTGTCTTTGTTCGTACAGATCATTTAACATTTGTAGATCTTTTTCTAATTCAGTAATTCTACTATTTTTAGTTTCTTCTATTTTTCATATTTCTTCCATAGTTTGTTGTTTAATTTTTTCTATTTCTTTTTTTCTATCTATTTCTTCATTTTCTTTTTCTATTCTTACCATTGTTGTTAATTTATCTTCTAATTTTAATTCTTCTTTTTCTAACATTAGATATAAATGTTCTCCTATTTTCTTATATCTTCTTCCTAGATTAGAAAATACTATTTTTATTTTTGATCCTTTGTGATTTTCGTATATTTTTTCATCTATTATAAATTCCTCTTTATTCATTTTATTGTGAATAGTTCATGTTGGTATATATATATTCTAAACTATCTATTTGTGATTCTAATTTTGATATTTCATCCTTTTGTGTATTTATTGAATTTTTACTAACTCCGGCAAATATATTAAAATATAGTCTTTCTTTTCTTATTTTTAATTCTTTACGTCTTTCAGAGATAAATTATTTTAATTCTTTATATTTTTGCTCTTTATTCATTTAAATTATATTTATAATACCTTGGTGGATATCTAAATCTAATTTTATCATAATTAGGTGGTATGTGTCTCATTCTTCTAGATTTTAAATGGAGTATTAATTTTGCTTCAATACTAGATATTAATGTAATTAGGTAGGCTAATCTTTGTGGATTTTCTTTTGTTTTATTTAGACTTAAATATTCTGAATAATTACTAATTAAAGATTCTTTAATTTTTCTAAAAGCTTCTCTATTTTTAAATGGTCTTCTCATAATTAATTTTAATAACTAATTTTATAACATCTAACTAACTTATATCTCACTTATGTACTTTTTAAATTACTGAGTTTTGATACCATTTGTAGGGGGGTGCGGATAACTAGATTATTAAATAGATTTATTAGGCTAATAAATAGATTCATATTTTTGAGTCATTTGTTATCTCCCTTTATGGCCAATGAAGAAATTTTTCATCAATTTTTGAGGCCTGTACAAATAAAAAGACGTATATTATATATATAAATACGTAATAAAATAAATAAATTTGGGCAATGATGAAATTTTTATAACGTAAAAGTTTTATGATTCGTATCTTGGCAACATGAGTTAGGACGACTAATAAATCAGCAACCACTTCGTATGTCGTATTTAAAATCTAATCTGAGCCCACCTTTTAAAAAATTATATATTTTTATACATATAAGCACACAAATATTTTCAATTTATTTTGATAATTATTTATTTGTTACAAATATTTTTATTTACAAGTGTTTATCCAGGTTGGAATACTTGACGGGAGTGACATTTAATGATGAGTTTAAATTTTGTGTTTGCATTTTTTATATTTTTACACTTGTACAAAATATAAATTATAGTGTAAAATTTATTTTTGGGGCATTGGACGGAAATGCTTTTTACAAATGTTCATCACGTGTTTAGGCAAATATAGGACATTAATATTTATATTAAAAAGTTAAATTAATTTAGATACTTACTCAATTAATTCATACTTATACATTGAAAGATATTGCATAGTTTTTTTTTAATATAATTTTTCTGATATTTTTTTTTCACACGATTCTCATCACACTTTAGGCAAATTTATGTCATTATTATTTATATTAAAATTGATTTAGATACTTAATCAAATAATTCACTTTTTTACACTAATATATATTATGTAGATTTTTTTCCTTAAAATAATTTTTCTTTATTCAATTTTGTCTTTACGTACATATTTACATATTTTGCTTATATATATATATATTTTACTATAGCATACGCATTATATTATTTTAATATATATTTTATATTTATATTTGCATGCATTGATTTTTTTTTCTTTTTTTTTTTCTTTTTTTAATAAACTTAAGTCTGGCTAGGAACCATATTTGTAGATTCTGAAGAGGGTCTAACCCCTTCCCTTTGCAATAATTTTAATCATTACCTAGAATCTAAATTGGTTTTGTCATACTCCCTCCGTTTCAAAAAGAATTACCTACTTTGATTTGGCACAAAGTTTAAGAAAACAAAGAAAATTTTTAATCTTGTAGCCTTAAATTAAAGTAGTGTCAAATGTATCAAAATGTCCTTTAATCTTGTAGTCATAAACATGCCATTTGAAAAGTTTAAATTAAAGTATTGCCAAAAAATGAAAGGGGTCATTCTTTTTTAAACGAACTAAAAAGGAAAGTAAGTCATTTCTTTTTAAACGGAGGGAGTACGTGTTAATAAATAAATAGGTTTCCTATTTTTTCTTGAAAATTAGGTGGCGACTATGTTGACACCCAGTTTTGACCTCCCTATATCACTTTTAGGCTGTTATTATATCAAAATTATTTAATTTTAATTATCAATATTTTTAAATATTATTCTTATATTGAGTACATACTAATGTGTCGCATTTATAATTAAAGGAAATGCATAAATTATTTCTTAGCTTTTAGTATCATTGTCATAATTTTTAAACTCAAATTCAGCATTTTATGTAATTTTTATTAAATTATTTTCCACGTAGTTATGCACATCCACATTTTTGCAAACACAATATCTAGTTTTCTATTATTTAGCATTATTTATTTTATTAAATTATTTATTATTAATTATTATTATTTATTATTTAATTATTATTATTTATTATTTAATATTGTTATGTATTATTTAATTATTATTATTATATACTATTATTCCTATTTTATTTAAATAACAACCTAATTTAATTCATTTTACCTAAATTTATTCACCTTTTAACTTAATTGTGTTCAATTACTTACAATTCTTGCCATTTTTGAAACTCAATTCCAAATTTTCAATTTTTAGATCTCAGTTGTTGATCCTGAATGGATCCAATGACTGAGATCTAATACACCTTTCTTTCCTTTTTATTCCAAAAATCTAACCCTAATTCCAAAATCAAACAACGGCCGCTCCTTCTCTCTCTATCTAACCTCTCTCCTTCTCTCTCTATCTAAGCTCTCTTTCCCATTACCATATTATTAAGTCATCGATTCAAGTTGTGAGAACAGGTTTTTACAGACATGCATAACAAGATTGCGTACACTAAATTCTTATTGATTTTTTCTTTCAATTTTGCACATAACAAAAGTTTTAGTATACCCAATAACTCTCTTTTATTTTCAATTCACCTAATAGTTAGTGAGATGAAACGACTTATAATAACGAACGATGCTCGAGTAAAAACATCAAGTTTTCAAATATAAATAAATGAAAATACACGGAGAAAACATAATATTTGTGGACCAAAATAAATGCTTAAAAAGAAGCACCACATGTAAATCCTCACTTTTTCCCATAGAACGATCAAATTGCATTCATGTGTGAGTGACAATTACTAGTGTACTGTATCCATTGCAAATGTTTAATACTTATTTTTATCAACTTGTCGAAAATGACCCTTTTAATTACTTGAAAATGACACATGTGTCCTCTTTATTACACCCTATATTTCCTCAAAATCTAATTTACACCCCCCAAAATAGAATTAATTTTCTGTTTTACACCCTTTTTTATTTAATTTTATGAAAACATTATAATATTTGTATTTAAGATTGAACGGTATTGATATGATTGAATATCAATTAAGCAACCAACATTTTAGAATTTATTTTTTAGTATACATGATAAGGCTAAAATAAGGTATTTGTTGGTGCATTACATATTGGGTATTAATTCTTGTGGTTTAGTTTTGTCTCTTAGTTAATGATTAAATGGGAATAACTAATTAAGCAACCAAAATTTTAGTACTGTATTAATTTGTGTTGATACTTACGAAGACAGGGCTAAATAAGGTATTGCAAACAAATTTAATTTGTTGGTGCATTGCATATAGGGTATTAGTTCTTCTGGTTTAATTAATTATTTGATTCTTAGTTATGTTTAAATGAAGATTATTAAATAAGCAACTTCACCAAATCTAGTTATGAAAATTTACAATATGATTAATGAGGCAAGATACTGTTTTACAACAAAGTGGAACTGTAGATTAATTAAATAATAGGGATTGTCAAATCATGTTTAGTTAGATTGCTTCATAAAAAAAATTATTTGATTACAATCTTTAATTACGTGTGAAACTGTTTGCAAATTACACTCTTTAGGATGGTCATTTGTTATTACCCTTTGTGGACTAATATAAATAGACAATGTTAGGGTTATTTTTGAGTCATTTGTTATCTTCCTTTGTGGCAAATGAAGAAATTTTTCATCAATTTTTTAGGCCTATACAAATAAAAAGGCGTATATTATATATATAAATACGTAATAAAATAAGAAAATTTGGGCAATGATGAAATTTTTATAACGTAAAACTTTTATGATTCGTATCTTGGCAACACGAGTTAGGAAGACTAATAAATCAGCAACCACTTCGTATGTCATATTTAAAATCTAATTTGAGCCCACCTTTTAAAAAATTATATATTTTTATACATATAAGCACACAAATATTTTTAATTTATTTTGATAATTATTTATTTGTTACAAACATTTTTATTTACAAGTGTTTATCCAGGTTGGGAATACTTGACGGGAGTGACATTTAACGAAGAGTTTAAATGTTGTGTTTGCATTTTTTATATTTTTACACTTGTACAAAATATAAATTATAGTGTAAAATTTATTTTCGGGGCATTGGACGGAAATGCTTTTTACAAATGTTCATCACGTGTTTAGGCAAATATAGGTCGTTAATATTTATATTAAAAAATTAAATTAATTTAGATACTTAATATATTCATACTTATACATTGAAATATATTGCATAGATTTTTCTTTAATATAATTTTTCTGATATTTTTTATTTTTCACGCGATTCCCATCATACTTTAGGCAAATTTAGGTCATTACTAGTTATGTTTTAATTGATTTAGATACTTAATCAAATAATTCACCTTTTTACATTAATGGATATTATGTAGATTTTGTTTCTTACAATAATTTTTCTTTATTCAATTTTGTCTTTACATACGTATTTATATATTTTGCTTATATATATATATATTGCGATAGCATACGCGTTATATTATTTTAACATATATTTTATATTTATATTTGCATGCATTGATCTTTTTTCTTTTTTCTTTTTTCTTTTTTGTTTTTATAATAAACTTAAGTCTGTCCGGGAACCATATTTGTAGATTCTGAAAGGTGTCTAACCCCTTCCCTTCACAATAATTTGAATCCTTACCTAGAATCTAAATTGGTTTCGTCATACTCCCTCCGTTCCGAAAAGAATTACCTACTTTGATTTGGCACAAAGTTTAAGAAAATAAAGAAAATTTTTGAATCTTGTAGCCTTAAATTAAAGTAGTGTCAAATGTGTCAAAATGCCCTTTAATCTTGTGGTCATAAACATGCCATTTGGAAAGTTTAAATTAAAGTATTGCCAAAAAATGAAAGGGGTCATTCTTTTTAAAACGAACTAAAGAGGAAAGTAAGTCATTTCTTTTTAAACGGAGGGAGTACTTGCTAATAAATAAATAGGTTTCCTATTTTTTCTTGAAAATTAGGTGGCGACTCTGTTGACACCCAATTTTGACCTCCCGATATCACTTTTAGGCTGTTATTATATCAAAATTATTTAATTTGAATTATCAATATTTTTAAATATTATTCTTACATTGAGTACATAATAACGTGTCGCATTTATAATTAAAGGAAATGCATAAATTATTTCTTAGCTTTTAGTATCATTGTCATAATTTTTAAACTCAAATTCAGCATTTTATGTAATTTTTATTAATATTTATTAAATTATTTTCCACGTACTTATGCACATCCACATTTTTGCAAACACAATATCTAGTTTTCCATTATTTAGCATTATTTATTTAATTAAATTATTTATTATTAATTATTATTTTTTATTATTTAATTATTATTATTATTTATTATTATTTATTACTTATTATTTATTATTGTTATGTATTATTTAATTATTATTATTATATACTATTATCGCTATTTTAATTTAAATAACTGCCTAATTTAATTCATTTTGCCTAAATTTATTCACCTTTTAACTTAATTTTATCCAATTTCTTACAATTCTAGCCATTTTTGAAACTCAATTCCAAATTTTCAATTTTTAGATCTCAGTCGTTGATCCTAAACGGATCCAACGACTGAGAACTGATACACCTTTCTTTCTTTTTTAATCCAAAAATCTAATCCTAATTCCAAAACCAAACAACAGCCGCTCTTCTCTCTCTATCTAACCTCTCTCCTTCTCTCTCCATCTAACCTTTTTTTCCCATGGCTGCCGCCGCTGATCGGCGGAGTAGCGCCACCGAGACCCCCTTCTCCAATAGCTTTCCCACCGCGCTCTATATGTGCCGCCAACGCCTACTCCGGCGATACCAGATTTACCATGCCACCTGTCGTTCGTCCTCTCCGCTACCAACACCGCGCCGCCAACCCCTCAGTCTCTATCACCATATCTTCCTCCATTTTCCCCTTTCCAGCGATGAACCAGCACGCCAACGCCGTTCCAACATTGCCACGAGACCCCCCTGCTCTCCAACCTCCTCCGTGAACGAATTGTCGCCGCCCCAGGTTATCTCCGTCGTCCACCCGCCACAAACCTTCTTCATGCCGTTGATCCGTTTGTCAAAAAAGAGATGAAAAACCCATCCACATTTTTTCCTAAATATTTAAATGTTTGTGTTTACTTTTAATCTCTTTTCCCCTTGTTTAACAGATTTCGGAATCTGAATTAACAATGCATGAATGATTTATTTCATCCGATTCTTTGCCATTTTGTGTGCTTATATTTTAAAACTACCAGATATGAAAAATCTAAATTTTAATAATGATCAATTTTGTCATAGTTTGCTAATTCCGAATTTTGAAATTATCCATCTTCTTTGAATTAGTTGACAAATTTCTCGGCTCGTGATTATAACGGAGAACATTTGACTGCATATTATATTTTTATGGTTGGATTGATCTTGTGATAAGTTAAATAAGATTTTGGTAAAGGACATCTGATTGTGTATCACGTTTCTTGAATTACATCGTGGACTGATATTTGTATAATTGATGATTTGAATTAGGTACAAAAATAATTAGGGATTATTTTACAAAATTAATTGCTCATAATTTATTTATGGTAAATTGAACAAATTTTCTCATCCCTAATTGACCCTAATTGATTATCGATCTCTTAATTGATTAGTGTTTGATGCTAACATGTTACTATTAATTTACCTTCCTTCTACGGAATATGCGACAACATGGCACTCACCTATATATAAGTACTTTCAGTATTATGGGAATCTAGTTTTTAATCATGACAGTCTTGATATTTTTTATTTATTGGATTTGGCCTAAGGAAAACAATATTGTGAATGACTTTTACAAATATTGACTTTCCTTTTTAATTGGTATATGATTGATTCAGTAAGAGAAATTCTTTTACTGAGATATTTTTTTACCATTTTTATGTTTGTTTAGTTTTACAATACTCAGCCTATATAAACAATAGTTCACAAGCTCTTAAGTTCACAAGTTCTTAAGTTTTACAATTACCAGTACTACTCTCACTTCTGCAAACCGTACGCTCATATTTTTCTTCAACATCTCAATTTCTGCTTCAGCTTGGGCTTTTTCTTCATTGAGTTATATCACCATGCTAGAACACTCCTGCAAAGACCTTGAGGGACTTACCTGCAAGAAGTAGTAAAATAGAAATAGAAAGAAAGCAAAACACAGCAAAATATGCAAGATGTTTTCCATAACTTTTTGTATTGAAAGTAACTAATGCTTTGTTTAAGAGAGTAGTAGTGATAATTGTAAAACTTAAGAAGAACTTGTGAACTTAAGAGCTTGAAGAATTGTTTATATAGGCTAAGTATTGTAAAACTAAACCAACATAAAAATGGTAAAAAAATATCTCAGTAGAGAATTTCTCTTACTGAATCAATCATATACCAATTAAAAAGGAAAGTGAATATTTGTAAAAGTCATTCACAATATTTTTTTCCTTAGGCCAAATCCAATAAATAAAAAATATCAAGACTGACATGATTAAAAACTAGATTCCCATAATACTAAAAGTTACCTTATATATAGGTGAGTGCCATGTTGTCGCATATTCCATAGAAGGAAGGTAAATTAATAGTGACATGTTAGCATTAATCACTAATCAATTAAGAGATCGATAATCAATTAGGGTCAATTAGGAATGAGAAAATTTGTTCAATTTACCATAAATAAATTATGAGCAATTAATTTTGTAAAATAATCCCTAATTATTTTTGTACCTAATTCAAATCATCAATTGTACAAAAATCAGTCCACGATGTAATTCAAGAAACGTGATACACAATCAGATGTTCTTTACCAAAATCTTATTCAAATTATCACAAGATCAATCCAACCATAAAAATATAATACGAAGTCAAATAGCCGAGAAATTTGTCAACTAATTCAAAGAAAATGGATAATTTCAAAATTCGCAATTAGGAAACTATGACAAAATTGATCATTATTAAAATTTAGATTTTTCATATCTGGTAGTCTTAAAACATAAGCTCAAAAATAGCAAAGAATCAGATGAAATAAATCATTCATACATTGTTAATTCAGAGTTCGAAATCTGTTAAAGAAGGGGAAAGAGATTAAAATTAAACACAAACATTTAAATATTTAGGCAAACCTGTGGATGGGTTTTTCATCTCTTTTTTGACAAACGAATCAACGGCACGGAGAAGGTTGGTGGCGGGTGGACGACGGAGATGACCTGGGGCAGCGACGGTTGGTTCACGGAGAAGGTGGAGAGCAGAGGGGTCTCGTGGCAATGTTGGAGCGGCGTTGGCATGCTGGTTCATCCCCGGAAAGGGGAAAATGGAGGGAGAGATGGTGATGGAGGCTGAGGGGTTGGCGGCGCGACGCTGGCAGCGGTGAGGACGAACCGCAGGAGGCAGTGGTAGATCTGGTATCGCCGAAGTAGGCGTTGGCGGCACGGCGAGGACGAACGGCAGGAGGCAGTGGTAGATCTGGTATCGCCGGAGTAGGCGTCGGCGGCGCGACGCTGGCAGCGGCGAGGACGAACGATAGGAGGCAGTGGTAGATCTGGTATCGTCGTAGTAGGCGTTGGCGGCGCATATAGAGGGCGGTGGGAAAGCTATTGGAGAAGGGGGTCTTGGTGGCGCTGCTCCGCCGATCAGCGGTGGCAGCCATGGGAAAGAGAGGTTAGATAGAGAGAGAAGGAGAGAGGTTAGATAGAGAGAGAAGGAGCGGCTGTTGTTTGATTTTGGAATTAGGGTTAGATTTTTGGATTAAAAAGGAAAGAAAGGTATATCAGATCTCAGTTGTTGGATCCATTCAGGATCAACAACTGAGATCTAAAAATTGAAAATTTGGAATTGAGTTTCAAAAATGGCTAGAATTGTAAGAAATTGGACAAAATTAAGTTAAAAGGTGAATAGATTTAGGTAAAATGAATTAAATTAGGCTTTTATTTAAATTAAAATAGGGATAATAGTATATAATAATAATTAAATAATACATAACAATGTTAAATAATAAATAATAATAATAATTAAATAATAAATACTAATAATTAATAATAAATAATTTAATAAAATGAATAATGCTAAATAATGGAAAACTAGATATTGTGTTTGCAAAAATGTGGATGTGCATAACTACGTGGAAAATAATTTAATAAAAATTACATAAAATGCTGAATTTGAGTTTAAAAATTATGACAATGATACTAAAAGATAAGAAATAATTTATGCATTTCCTTTAATTATAAATGCGACACGTTTGTATGTACTCAATGTAAGAATAATATTTAAAAATATTGTTAATTCAAATAAAATAATTTTGATATAATAACAACCTAAAAGTGATATCGGGAGGTCAAAATTGGGTGTCAATAGAGTCACCATCTAATTTTCAAGAAAAACTAGGAAACCTATTTATTTATTAACAAGTACTCCCTCCGTTTAAAAAGAAATGACTTACTTTCCTTTTTAGTTGGTTTAAAAAAGAATGACCCCTTTCATTTTTTGGCAATACTTCAATTTAAACTTTCCAAATGACAGGTTTATGACCACAAGATTAAAGGGCATTTTGATACATTTGACACTACTTTAATTTAAGGCTACAAGATCAAAAATTTTCTTTATTTTCTTAAACTTTGTGCCAAATCAAAGTAGGTAATTCTTTTCGAAACGGAGGGACTATGACGAAACCAATTTAGATTCTAGGTAAGGATTCAAATTGTTGCAAAGGGAAGGGGTTAGACACCCTTCAGAATCTACCAATATGGTTCCCGGCCAGACTTAAGTTTATTAATAAAAGAAAAAAGAAAAAAGAAAAAAAAAATCAATGCATGCAAATACAAATATAAAATATATATTAAAATAATATAATGTGTATGCTATAGTAAAATATATATATAAGCAAAATATATAAATATGTACGTAAAGACAAAATTAAATAAAGAAAAATTATTTTAAGAAAAAATTCTACATAATATCCATTGATGTAAAAAAGTGAATTATTTGATTAAGTATCTAAATCAATTTTAATATAACTATTAATAACCTAAATTTGCCTAAAGTGTGATGAGAATCGCGTGAAAAATAAAAAAATATCAGAAAAATTATATTAAAGAAAAAACTATGCAATATCTTTCAATGTATAAGTATGAATTAATTGAGTAAGTATCTAAATTAATTTAATTTTTGAATATAAATATTAATGTCCTATATTTACCTAAACACGTGATGAACATTTGTAAAAAGCATTTCCGTCCAATGTCCCAAAAATAAATTTTACACTATAATTTATATTTTGTACAAGTGTAAAAATATAAAAAATGCAAACACAAAATTTAAACACTTCGTTAAATGTCACTCCCGTCAAGGATTCCCAACCTGGATAAACACTTGTAAATAAAAATTTTTGTAACAAATAAATAATTATCAAAATAAATTGAAAATATTTGTGTGCTTATATGTATAAAAATATATAATTTTTTAAAAGGTGGGCTCAGATTAGATTTTAAATACGACATACGAAGTGGTTGCTGATTTATTAGTCGTCCTAACTCGTGTTGCCAAGATACGAATCATAAAACTTTTACGTTATAAAAATTTCGTCATTGCCCAAATTTATTTATTTTATTACGTATTTATATATATAATATACATCTTTTTATTTGTACTGACCTAAAAAATTGATGAAAAATTTCTTCATTGGCCATAAAGGGAGATAACAAATGACTCAAAAATAACCCTAACACTGTCTATGTATATTAGTTCACAAAGGGAGATAACAAATGACCATCCTAAAGAGTGTAATTTGCAAACAGTATCACGTGTAATTAAAGAGTGTAATCAAATAATTTTTTTTATGAAGCAATCTAACTAAACATGATTTGACAATCCCCATTATTTAATTAATCTACAGTTCCACTTTGTTGTAAAACAACATCTTGCCTCATTAATCATGTTGTAAATTTTCATAACAAGATTTGGTGAAGTTGCTTATTTAATAATCTTCATTTAAACATAACTAAGAATCAAATAATTAATTAAACTAGAAGAACTAATACCCTATATGCAATGCACCAACAAATTAAATTTGTTTGCAATACCTTATTTAGCCCTATCTTCGTAATTGTCAACACAAATTAATACAGTACTAAAATTTTGGTTGCTTAATTAGTTATTCCCATTTAAACATAAACTAAGAGACAAAACTAAACCACAAGAATTAATACCCAATATGTAATGCACCAACAAATACCTTATTTTAGCCTTATCATGTATACTAAAAAATAAATTCCAAAATGTTGGTTGCTTAATTGATATTCAATCATATCAATACCGTTCAATCTTAAATAGAAATATTATACTGTTTTCATAAAATGAAATAAAAAAGGGTGTAAAACAGAAAATTAGTTCTATTTTGGGGGGTGTAAATTAGATTTTGAGGAAATGTAGGGTGTAATAAAGAGGACACATGTGTCGTTTTCAAGTAATTAAAAGGGTCATTTTCGACAAGTTGATAAAAATAAGTATTAAACATGTGCAATGGATACAATACACTAGTAATTGTCACTCACACATGAATCCAATTTGATCCTGCTATGGGAAAAAGTGAGGATTTACATGTGGTGCTTCTTTTTAATCGTTTATTTTGTTCCACAAATATTATGTTTTCTCTGTTTATTTTTATTTATTTATATTTGAAAACTTGATAATTTTTACTAAATCATCCTTCATTATTATGAGTCATTTTATCTCACTAACTATTAGGTGAATTGAAAATAAAAAAGAGTTATTGGGTATACTAAAACTTCTGTTATGTGCAAAATTGAAAGAAAAAACCAATAAGAATTTAGTGTACGCAATCTTGTTATGCATGTCTGTAAAAAACTGTTCTCACAACTTGAATCGATGACTTAATAATATGGTAAAAGTGATTTTTTTTACTATAGGAAAAAATAAAGGTGGATAGAGGTAGTACTATATTCGTTTGTCTC
Source organism: Capsicum baccatum var. pendulum (assembly GCA_030864225.1). Taxonomy (NCBI): domain Eukaryota; kingdom Viridiplantae; phylum Streptophyta; class Magnoliopsida; order Solanales; family Solanaceae; genus Capsicum; species Capsicum baccatum. The sequence goes on along the minus strand of CM061555.1, from coordinate 225,143,843 downwards.
AAATTATCTATCATTATTACTAAAAATAGTTATTATTTCAAGAAAATACCAAATATGTTAGGATTATAAATAAAGGTTAAATTTTGAAAATATTTTTTCCCGTTAATATTTTTTTAGAGTCGTGTAAAAAAATGCACGATATTTTATTGACTTTTGCAGAACGTACAAAATTATAAAATTACAATTCTATCGGTTAATCAGCATTCCTTCCAATAAAACATTTATAAAATTTTAATATTTTCACAAACACATTTATCGTATAATTTTATTTTTTTAAAGGAAGAAGTGATGGGCTATGTAATATTTATAGCCTTTAGAAACATTCTACATTGTAAAAATAACAACTATATTTTGTAGAATTATGAAATATATCAAAATCTACCGTAGAAACCTATACAAGTAGATATTTCAATATTTTAAAAGATTCTTAAAAAGATAAGTCAATTTCTTTAACTTTCTAATATTTGAAATTTAGTAATCCAACCAATATACATTCCTTCAAACAAGTCTTATTTCACGAAAAATACCTATCAACAACAATTTTCTCAATGTTAGTGTTCAAATTTGAAACTTTTAGTTAATGATGAAATTTTTTTATCGAACCCACCACATATTAACCGATGATATTCCAAACCAAATAAACATTTATATATGTAGACAGATATTGAGGTAGTGGTAAGATTCATGTATACTTCAGACCTTATTAGTGATAGAGTCAGGTTTTTCTTCTTTCTGTTGATAGTGTGCAGACAAGTTTATTTTAGTCTAATGTCCTCTTTTGTATTGTTAATGACAATAGGTAATGGTTTATTCACAATGAGTTCTGCAGTGGTGAAGGTAAGTAGGTAACTGATTAAAGCACTATGATGGTGGTTTATTTTAGTTTAATGGTGCGCCTTCTTCTAATTTAGAGCATTGTTTGCCCTAAACATTTTAATGACTTAATAGAGTATTTGAAACTTGAATCATCCCTTCGTTGCTAGTTGCACACCAAATGGAAACTTCCTGTGGTGATGTCTTAAATAAACGTGTCTTTTAAGTTCAGTGTTCTTGTGTAATAGTGCCATCGCTTGGGTAAAGGTGCTTCTGTTTAAGAATTTTAAATCATTTGTACATCTGTTGGGTTTTCCAAACCTGTTGTTCCATATATACTTTCAGGATGTCGTAAGTAAGACGCTTGCAGGCTCAACAGAAGTTTAGTACACAAGACATTTCATAATCTCAGTGGGAAACAAGTGGAAGTAAAGCGTGCTCTTCCAAGAGATGGTAGTTCTGGTAGTTTTGGTAGTCGTTCTACGGGCAACGGTGGTTGTGGTATGGGTGGTGGAAGTTACCAGGGGTATGGTGCATCTGGTGACAATCCCAGTTCTTATGACAGAATGGATACCAACAGATACATGCAGTCACAAAACACTGTAGGTGGCTATCCACCTTATGGTTCCTCCGGATATGGTACACCGGGTTATGGTTATGGATCTTCCAACAATGGCATGGGTTATGGTTCTTATGGAAGTTACGGTGGAGCCAATCCTGGCTATGGGTCTGTCAATCCTTGATATGGTTGTCCAGTAGTTGCTGCAGCCTTCGGAAATCCAAATGTGCCTAGTGCTAGTTATGGTAGCGGTCAAGCTGGTGGATCGAGAAACTCGTGGGGTTCTCAGGGTCCTTCTGGATATGGGAACATGGGATATAGTAATGCATCATGGGGTGCTTCAAGTGCTAGTGGTGGAGGTGGACCCGCTAATGGAGGATCTGTTGTCGGTCAGTCTCCAGCTGGAGCCACGGGTTATGGAAATCAAGGTTATGGCTATAGTGGATATGGTAGAGGTGATGGTGCTTATGGAAATCCAGTTGGTGGAGGTGGTGCATCGGGAGACATGCAATCAAGTGGTGGGGGTTACATGGGCAGTGGCTATGGCGATGCTAGTGGAAATTCACAAGGTTCGGGTAATTATGGTGCTCAGAAAAATGGACCTCATGGTGGCCAAGTTGGATATGGTTGATGCTATGGTGGTGCTCCAATTCGGCAGGCTCAATAACACTGATCACAGTGCTTGATTTCATCTGAGAACTTACCTATTGCTGGAGGGGAACTTCACTTTCACGCTGCTGGTTTCGTTCCACATACAGTTTACTCTTGCAAGTATTACGCGCTCAATGGGATTGGTCGGATTGCTTGAATTTTAGTTTTTTGCAGTTCTTATTCTAGTTTACTATAAGTAATGTCAGTAGTATTGCCTATTTCGTAATATTTTCTATTTAACTGTCGTTTTAATTTGGCTTGCGTATGGTTATTTTTACTAGCTATCTAATGCATCTCCTCTCGTAGCATGTTATGTCAAAGCTTATGTGAGTTAGCTTTTGATTGTGTTGTTCGGTTTTGAATATAGTTTCGTAACCCGTTTGTGCCTTCCCAAGAAGGATACTTGATGCTAGTTTCTCCTCACTATAAAAAAATGAATTCTTTTGGTTTCCCATTTGACTTGCGTTGGACAAAGAAGTTTTCGTGATGCTTTTTGTTGGTAGTGCATCTGTAGCCGATATGGGTAGCAATAGCTGTAGTGGTAGTTAAGTTTTTAGAATGACATAATCATTTTCCTCTGTATTTGACCTTGTGTTACACAGGAGGAGATGCCCGAGTACTAACGTCTGATGACATCCCACTCTGTCAAATCCGACCTTGGTGCTGGGGATTGTGTTCAGTGCGCACAAGTACTTACCGTGGAATTTCGCTCATGGTGCATTTCCTGAAACAGGTCATGGTGAAGCAGGGTGAAGACTAACAGCAATCATCGTATGGTATGTGTTGCCAACAGCTGGTGTTTAGTTGTACTAGTGATTTTGTATATGGAAAGGTAGACTAGAATATGACCATGTTTTTGAGGTACTTGGCAATTTAACTCGCAAACAAGTTCTTTAGTTTTTGGCGATTTTCGCTTATAAAAGGATGCTTTTCTGGAGATGGATTACCGAATAACATGGTTTAGGCTACCTCACTAGTTTAGAATGATTAAACTTTATTTTTCTTGTTTACACCAATTTAACAGTAGAATAGCTTACAACTTACTTACTGTCTTTCGTCTAATTAGGATTTGTTTGTGCACTGACTGTGGTAGTTGAGCTTGCATAACTCTCAATATACAGCTCTCGTAGGAGTGTAAAGCGGTCGTTGTCAAATATATAACCCTATTGGGTTGGGTATCGATCCCAAAGGGAATAGCTTGGTCAACCAGTAAGCAACGGTTACTAGACTTTTAGTGCAAGTCTCGTAAAAAGGAGGGAGTTTTGTCGTGCAAGTAATGTAACCAAAGTAATGAAGTAAAAACAGAAAATAAAGAGTAAAAAGAAAGAGGGATTAGTAAGATGTTTAACCAATGAGAAGTGAGAGTTAGGGTTATGTCCACCTTATGAGTTATACATCTCTATTAGCTATGAGTTATGTGGAATTTAGACATGTATGTGCTTATAGAGAATTGTATTCGATGGTAAATCCAAGCGTCTTTCGACCTAAACAAGGACTATTTCACTTTAACTCTTTCGAGCTTAAAGCGTATCTAACGGTACAAATTCTCCAAGAGGTTAATCTAGTTACGTCACTAACTTTTTAATAGGGGATGGGACCCTATTACCTTGACATTATCTCTTTTCCAGACATATAACTTTTCTTTCGAATAAGTTAATGCTATACTGGCGTATTCTATGCCTTTGCAACCACAAAGAATTTAGATTAAGATGAAGAGAATAATGATATAAGCAGCATACGTGTCACGAATTCACAAACTCATAGTAATAGATAGTATCTCATATGGCTTCCATAACCCCAACAGAGAAGTTTAGCTACTCATGAGTGCAACGGAAAACACAATAGCAATTATCATCATACCAAAATAATCTCACGATAAGTATAGGGGTAAGAATGGCGTGAATTCCTTGCTGAGTAACGTTTCTCTTGTTGTGGAAATTAAGAATTGAATAAATGAATAGAAGAAGAATAAAAAGAAGAATTAATGGAAGAATTATAATCCAAGTTGTAAGTTGTGGAATAAGAAGTAGAATGAGAATAGAATGAATTGTAACTAATGGAAGAATTAAAAGTAGTAGTGAATGATTAAAAATCTCTAGCAAAATAGGGTATTTATAATACCCATATCCTATTCCTACTAAGCTAATGCATTACTTAACCCAATCCTACTAGGTTAATATATCATTATCCTAATCCTAATAAGTTACTGCTAGTCCCCAGAGTCTTCAGAATTGTTGTTTTTGCCCGGGACAGATTTTCCATGCGCCACTTTTGGTCCTTGGCGTCCAAGCTTTGCTTTCCTCCTTTTGTGAAGCTTTCTTTGGCGTCAAGTTATCCATAAAATGCTGAATTCTGCATCATTTATACCTGAAAACATGTTAATCACGTTTGTTAGCTCACTTACAGGAAAAAGGACTAAAAGTGCATGAATTATATAATTTGTCCTCAAAACTTGGCTAAAATATGGGTAAAATATAGCACTATAGGCGTGTAAATTCGCCTATCATCAACACCCCACACTTAAAGCTTTGTTCGTCCTCAAACAAACTATCATGCCCATCTAAACATCGACTTAGGGTTTCACAGTAACAACGCAAAATATTCATCAAGACAAGCATACCAATTATCAACAAAGAGTAGTTTTCCGATCATTAGTAGAAACAATTTAACCTCTAGCATAGACTCGTGATGGTAGTTAATTCGTATCCAATAGTTAAGGTACAAAGAATCATACACAACTAACCAAAACTCATCAACCATGTGTGTCTCACAATATATTACCCATAAACACTCACAAACATAGTATATTTGTCGAATCATGGGTAGAAGGGTATCCTTGCTCTCGCTCTCACAAAGAATTCATATGCTGTAACTGATGACCATAGGCTTGCCCTTAGTGTAATGCTCCACTAAATGTCAGAATGCTAAGCTTAGGATCAAATACGTCTTCTACAGGTTGTAATGTAGGCTAAGGGACGGGTTGGACTATTTTGGCCAGAAATAGTGACTATGTTCCTAAGCGCTTTAATACATCACATTATGCCATTAATACCTTCTTTTCAAACAACCTTTCTTCTTTCTTTTATTCTACCACCCTTTTTCTCCTCTTTTGTTTTTCAATTTTAAACATAACTAACTTTTTAGTTTTTCTTTCCTTTTTCTTTTCATAACACACCTCTTATGATAGCAATTCTTTTTCATAACAATTTCAAGCACCCTTACTTTCTAAAGCATCATACTCACCCAATTTCCTCTTATTTTATCACATGAAATTTTCTTTTTAAAGCACTTAGGAATTTGGATCAAATTACGGTCTTAAAAAAAATTGATCGGGCTTACATATGTTGCTGTCAAAGAAAATAGGCTAAAGGCTCAAAAGGGGTTAACTAGGATAATGTCCACGGGTAGGTAAAAAGAAGGTAAACAAGTCTAGGTTGCCAAAGAAATGCCTAAATCATCTCCTAGACTTGCACACTTTATTTTCGCTTTACATACATACCAGGCAAGTTCTAGCATCAGCCACAAGCATAGAATATACTATATCCTCATACACACAAGGCACATGGTCGACTTTATTGGGAGTAGTATAGACTCTTGACCTTAAACCACACAGTATCACATAGTGAGTCACAATTAGAGCCTAAACGTCTCAATAGTCATGATTTTAGCACAAACTCTTGTTATAATCTCATGCTGCCTATTAGAATAATTTCATACAAAGTTAAGTAAAAAAAAAAATTTTAACTACCAAAAACGAAAAATGGAAAAAAACTAGGCTAAGCAAACAAACAAAAATGCAAATGCGGATAAAGGAGTATAGCATGCAAATACCACCACCCCACACTTAGACGGGACACACTACCCTCAGTGGAAAATAAATACGAAGAACCTGGTCAGTCGGACTCCTCCTCTATGTCGGGGGTCATACCCCCTTCATCGAAATTATCATAGGAGTCGTCGTCATCAGAATTCTCCTCCACGTCAGAGTCTGGCATTCGTCGATCATCATCGGTTGGCACATCATCATCAAGAGGTTCCTCAAAATACGTACCTACTCCATACATCTCCCTTGTATGCACATTCATTGGATAGTTATGATCCAGCTGTTGGAGCTATGCAGCAGTTGGAACACGACCTTCTCTTATCATTGTAAATCGAGTCATGCCATAAATATGGCGAAAGAAACTCTCATCCCGAGCATGTCTCTCTGCCGTAGTAAGGTTGATGCCATGTGTTGATTCAACATCTTTGACCTTTGTGAGGTCCACCTTCTTAGGGTTGTGTGGGAGTTTATGATCAGCCGGCTCCTCTTCGATATCTTTCTTCCTCAAGATTGCAGTCAACAGATTGCCGAAGCTGAAATGGGACCGCTTGTGTAGCCTAGCCTTCCACATTGTAGACCGAATGATTGACCCAATGTTGATAGGGACATTCGTCATTAATGCATATACCAAGCACACTCTATCTCTTGTTATTTTTGTGTATTCCGTCCCTGGAATGAGGCAAGATTTGACTATGCGTAACCATATCCTTGCTTCCCTATTCAAAGGAGCATATGGGAAGGTGTTGTGTCGACCGGTGTCTTTGTGTCTACTCCACCGTGCCATGGATCTTGTTCCACAGAGTGTGTGTCGAATGGCTCTATATGGAGGTCTACTGTACAAATCCTTGAATGGTGATGGATCAACAGCAGGAAAGCCAAGAAAGGAGTTGAAGAACTCCGCATTTAGTTGCAGAACTTGGCCCCGAATCTTGACCTCGCTTCCTGTGGTTTTCGGTGACCAGTTGGCATAGAATTCTCTTGTTAAATCGAGATTACATTCTCCCATGTCTCGGAAGATGAAATTAAGATATAACTCCATGATCTTGGCCAACATGCGCGGTTCTTTCTTTGCTAGGCTTTCCTTGTTTATCAAGTCCACATGAACATATTTCTTCTCTTTGTTGTTCCTATACCATTCCTTTGCTTCCTCCTCTAAAACCCATTTAATTCTGAACATGCGGCGTGGTAATTGCATCGAGGATGATTCTCCTTGCTCTTTTCGGCCTCTTTTCTTGCCTTTTTTGTGAAGTGGTTGCCTTATCTTTGCCTTGTCTTGCTTTGGGTGCCATTGTACCTGAGACTAAAACAATGTTCATGTTAGCATCATCTCGATGGATACAATCTATAAACCAGAAGTAGGGGCACTACCCCACACTTAGTTTGTTGGTACAGACTAGTGAAGTGAAAGTTGTCGATTACTCAGACTTCATCGGCATACGTTTTAGGAGCTATATTCCAACAATAAAATCAGTGCAGTCATACTCCTTGTAATCTTGGCAATACTTTCATGTTTGGTATATCAAGACTACTTCATAGGGATTGAAAAATAATCACAACCTCCCATGTTGGTAGGCAACTATAATTCTTATCCTTATGAACGAGTCATTCCAGCATGTAACTATTCAAGTGACAAGATTATGCAATTTTTATGACCATATCAATTCCGCAAAAGTATGACAGTGCATCAAAATCAAATACAAGTTGGGAACAAGTTAAGATTATCCTTACGTATACGTTCACTCACTTGGTTGTATCACAACAATTCAATCACATTCAAATCATCAATACTACTTCAAGATTTAACAATTCATAATAGGCATAGTAGTGTAGTACTTACGGAATATAAATGAAGAACAAAGTAGTACTTACTTGATTGATGCCTTTGGATGATGTTCTTGTGAATTAAGAGAGCAAAAGGAAAATTTTTGAGTGGATTTGGAGACTATGGGCGGCGCTTATGCTAGGTTTCCAATGTGATTTTGGTTCAAGACTAAGTCTCATATTTATAGGAGAAGGTTGGGTCGGGTTTTGACCCATTTAAAATCAGATTTGGAGACAAGAAGTGACCATAGGCGGCGCCTTTTCCTTTGCCTATGCTTGGCATAGGCGGCGCCTTTTGCAAAGCATTGTTGAGCATAGGCGGCACCTATTCCATGGCATTCTTAGGCATAGGCGGCGCCTTTCACTTAGCATATGAGATTTAGAGACAAAAGGCATTGGCATAGGCGGCGCGCCTATGCTATGGCATACTTGGGCATGGGCGGCGCCTATGCTATGGCACACTAGATTCCGAGAGCTTATGCCATAGTGTATGCCTTGCCTTGTTCGTGGCCTAGTTTTGATAGGCCTAGCCTTGTTCGTTGCCTATATTTTCATAAGAAATGCCCAATCCATAGCCTTTTGCTTCTTCATTCCTAACTTACCACCTTTAACATGCAATCCGTCCAAATCAAAATTTGAAACCGACCTCCTCGTTTTAAACCTCTTTGCACCTACATTTACTTAAAAACAACAAAGACGATTAGAACGATGGGTTGCCTCCCATCAAGCGCCTTAGTTTTGGTCATGGCATGATGATAGGCGAATTTACACGCCTATATCAATATATTTTGCCCATATTTTAGCTTAGTTTTGAGAACAAATTATATATTTCATGCACTTTTAGTCCTTTTTCCTGTAAATGAGCTAACAAACATGATTAGTAAAGTTTCAGGTATAAATGATGCATAATTCAGCATTTTATGGCTTACTTGACACAAAAGAAAGCTCACTAAGGAAGGGAAAAAAGTTTACACGCCTAAGGACTAAAACTGCTGCATGGAAAATCTGTCCCAGGCTAAAACAACATTTCTGAAGACTTTGGGGACTTACAGACACATAGCTGGATTTGGACAATGATACATTAACCTAGTACAATTGGGTTATGTATTTCATTAGTTTATTTGGATTATGATAATGTTACATTAACCTAGTACATTTGGGTTAAGTATTCCATTAGCCTAGTAGGATTTGGTTATTTATTTCATTAGCATAGTAGAAGTAGGATATGGGTATTATAAATACCATATTATGCTAGAGATTTTTATGCATTCCTCAATTAATACATTCATCATTCACCATTAATCTTACATTCATCCCTCAATTAATTCTACAACTCTTCTAATCTTGTCATCAATTCTTATCTTCTATTCATCTATTCCACAACAAGAGAATCGTTACTTGCTAAGGAATCACGCCTCACGCCTATCACTTGATCTACACACCATTACTCAATATTGTGATATAATAACAATGTCAATCGTGATCTCCTTTGCATTCATGGGTAACTAAACCTCTCTGTTGGGGTTATGGAAGCCGAATGAGATACTATCTATTCCTGTGAGTTTGTGAGTTCGTGACACGTATATTGCTTATATCATTATTCTCTCCATCTTAATCTACATTCTTTGCTGTTGCAAACGCAAGAATACGCCAGTCTAACATTTAACTTGTTTGAGAGAAAGGTTATTTGTCTGGAAAAGAGATAATGTCAAGGTAGTAGGACACCCTTTCCTATTAGAAAGCTAGTGCCGTAACTGGACTAACCTCTTGGAGAATTCGTATCGTTAGACACGCTTTAATCTCGAGAGAGTTAAAGTTAAATAGTCCTTGTTGAGGTGGAGAGACGCTTGGATTTACCATAGAATACAATTCTCTATAATCACATGCATGTCATAATTCTACACACTCATAGCCAATAGAGACGTATACCTCAGAAGGTGGACATAACCCCAACGCTTCAATTCTCATTGTTGACAACCTACGTAACAATCTCTCTCTCTTTACTTTATTATTTTCAGCTTTTGTTTACATTACTTGCACGACAAGAATCCCCCCTTCTTACGAGACTTGCACCAAAATTTTAGTAATTTTACTTACTTGTTGGCCAAGCTATTCCCTGTGGGATCGACACCCAACCCAGGTTGGGTTCTATATTTGCTAACGACCGCTTTACACTCCTACGATAGCTGTAGATTGAGAGTTATCAAAAATTGGCGCCGTTGCCAGGGAATACGAGTGTCAATCAAGTTCGTAATAATTACTAGACCCTTTGGTCAAAGATTCTCGTACTTTTACGTTTAGTTTTTGTTTTTGTTTACTGCAGGTTTTTACTTTAGTGCATGCCCCATACTAGAAGATCTGGTCAACCGTTATTACCAATCAATCCTGAACCACAATGAATTAGAAGAATGGAAGAACAAGCTGAAATCGACAGGATGGCTGCTCAACACGAGCAGGAAAGATTAGCTGCTCTTGCCGCTGCTCAAGTCCAACAACAAAACATTGATAATCCTGGGCGAGCAACAAATCCTGACGATGAAGATTTAGGTGATGACGAGTTAATAAACCCAAGGCATGTTGCTGAAACTACAACACCTGCCATCCAAAGAGGTCGACAAGCTCGGTATAGGTATGATCGCCAACCATTGCAGCCAGCTTTCGACGATGATGATGATAATCTTGATGGTGCCGGAGCCACTGGAGCTATAATTCCACCACCATTAGCGCCTGGAGCCAAGTTCAACATCACTAGCACCATGATTCAGTTATTGCAACTTAAGGGATTATTTGGTGGACTAGCAGGCGATGATCCGAATATGCATCTCATCAACTTTATCTCTACATTCAAGTCCTTTGACAATCCTGGTGTTGGTTGATGATAGGCGAATTTACGCGCCTATATCAATATATTTTGCCCATATTTTAGCCTAGTTTTGAGAACTAATTATCTATTTCATGCACTTTTAGTCCTTTTTCCTGTAAATGAGCTAACAAACATGATTAGGAAAGTTTCAGGTATAAATGATGCAAAATACAGCATTTTATGGCTTACTTGACGCAAAAGAAAGCTCACAAACGAAGTAGAAAGGAGCTGGACGCCTAAAGGACCAAATCTGCTGCATGGAAAATCTGTCCCGGGCTAAAACAACATTTCTGAATACTTTGGGGACTGCATGGAAAATCTGTCCAGGACTAAAACAGCATTTCTGAAGACTTTGGGGACTTACAGACACAAAGCTGGATTTTTACAAAGATACATTAACCTAGTACAATTAGGTTATGTATTTCACTATTCTACTTGGATTATGATATTGTAACCTTACCCTAGTACATTTGGGTTAAGGATTTCATTAGTATATTAGGATTTGGTTATTTATTTCATTAGCTTAGTAGGAGTAGGATAGGAGTATTATAAATACCCTATCATGTTAGAGATTTTTGATTCATTCATTCATTCATCTCCTTACAATTCAGACATTCTACTTCTCAATTACAATTCTTCTAATCATCCCATTAATTCTATTTTTCTTCTTCTACTCTTCTATTCTTAAATTCCACAACAAGAGAATCGTTACTTGCTACGGAATCACCAAAACCACACGCCTAAACACCTACTTTTCACGCCATCCACCATGCAAAACGTGATATCCTTTGCATTCATGGGTAACTAAACCTCTTAGTTGGGGTTATGGAAGCCGAATGAGTTACTATCTATAGCTGTGAGTTGTGAGTTCAAGACACGTATATTGCTTATATCATTACGCTCTTCATCTTAATCTACATTCTTTGCGGTTGCAAACGCAAGAATACGCCAGTCTAACATTTAACTTGTTCGAGAGAAAGGTTATTTGTCTGGAAAAGAGATAATGTCAAGGTAGTAGGACACCCTTTCCTATTAAAAAGCTAGTGCCGTAACTGGACTAACCTCTTGGAGAATTCGTACCGTTAGACACGCTTTAATCTCGAGAGAGTTAAAGTGAAATAGTCCTTGTTTAGGTCGAGAGACGCTTGGATTTACCATCGACTACAATTCTCTATAAGCAATTGCATGTCAAGACTCTACACACTCATAGCCAATAGAGACGTATACCTCTGAAGGTGGACATAACCCCAACGCTTCAATTCTCATTGTTGTCAACCTACGTAACAATCTCTCTCTTTTTACTTTACTATTTTCAGCTTTTATTACTTTTGTTACTTATTACAATCCCCCCTTTTTTTACGAGACTTGCACCAAAAGTCTATTAATTTTACTTACTTGTTGGCCAAGCTATTCCCTGTGGGATCGACACCCAACCCAGGTTGGATTCTATATTTGCTAACGACCGCTTTACACTCCCACGAGAGCTGTAGATTGAGCGTTATCAAAAATTGGCGCCGTTGCCGGGGAATACGAGTGTCAATCAAGTTTGTGATAATTACTAGACCCTTTGGTCAAAGATTCTCGTACTTTTACTTTTAGTTGTTGTTTTTGTTTTTTTTTAGGTTTATTCAGTCCATCAATGGAGGCACAACGTGAAATTGAAAGGATGACTGCTCAAGTGCATCAACAGAATATTGATAACCGTAGACGAGCAACAAATCCTGACGATGAGGATCTGGGCGATGAAGAGCTATTAAACCCACAGCATACTGCTGAGATGGCGATACCAGCAAACAGAAGAGATCGTCAAGCAAAATATAGGCCTGAACGCCGAACTGTACCAATGTTGTTCGATGATGATGAAGATGATCTTGACGAAGCTGGTGCCACAGGAGCTATTATTTTCCTCCCTTAGCACCTGGAGCAAAGTTCAATATCACTAGCACCATGATTCAGCTTTTGCAACTCAAGGGATTATTTGGTGGACTAGCAGGCGATGATCCGAATATGCATCTGATCAACTTTATTTCCACATGCAAGTCATTCGACAATCCGGGCGTTGGACAGAATGCAATTCGATTACGTCTATTTCCATTGTCTCTGTCTGGGGAGGCAACTCTATGGTTGAATGGGCTGACTCCTGATTCTATTACTAGTTGGAGGCAATTGAAAGACGCTTTCCTAGAAAGATTCTTTCCGCCATCCAAAAGAGCACAGTTAAGAGATGAGATCATAAATTTTCGACAGCTTCCAACTGAAGCTCTCCACGAAACATGGGAGAGGTTCAAGACGAAGCTAATGCGGTACCCAAACCATCATATGACCAATGTCCACTTGATGGAGATATTATATAGAGCCTTGAATTCAGTGACTAAGCCAGTGGTTGATAATGCGGCTGGAGGATCATTTATGGACCTCACCTTTGTTCAGGCAAGCAATATGCTAGACCGAATGACAAAGCAAAGTAGAGCTTGGCATACCAGGGATTCTGAGGTAGCAAGCCCCACTTTATCTATTGGCATGACTGCAGAACAAAGGAGAAGAGAAGAGGAACGCGATCAAGATATGGCTCACATGAAGACGCAAATGGATCTTCTTACCAAGCATCTATTATCAGGGAAGACCGAAAAAGTTAAGGCCGTTGGACCACAGAGAAGAGATGAATCTGATTCTGAGGAAGAAGCCAACTACTTGAACAATCAAGGGGGTTTCCGAGGCAATGCCCAAGGAAACCAAGGTCGGAACTATTATAATAAATCTGGATACAAGGACCGTGATCATGGTAGTTGGAAGAATAATTCAGACAGGAGTGGTGTGTATATTCCTCCTAGAAATTATGAGGCTGAGGAGTCTGGTTCTGACAAGATGTCTATGGAAGATATGATGGCCAAGCTGCTGAAAGGAGTGGAGGCAACCAATATGGGCGTAACTGAGGTGAAGAATGATTTGTCTTCAATGAATCAGTTGGTTAACTCACATTCCATTGCAATAAGACAACTAGAGCAACAATTCAGTCAACTTTCAGCAGCACTCAACCAAAGAAAAGCCGGCACCTTACCTAGCGATACTGTGCAAAACCCAAGGAATGATGGGTCATGCATGGCCATCACTACCAGAAGTGGTAAGGCGCTGGAAACTTCAGCAAAAGGCAAGAAAGTGATTGACGAAGTTGCGGACATAGATGACAACGCAAAAGGAGAAGATGCCCCAGCTACTACTCCTGACGTTAAGGACGCCACATCCAGCACTGTGCAGCCTGAAAAAGTGGAAAAACGGAAGCAAGAGGAGATGAAAACCGTGGAGAGAACACTTCCATACCCACCACCACCTTTTCCCCAAAGATTGAAGAAGGTGGCAGATGACACAAAGTTCAGCAAATTCATGAATATGTTAAAGCAGCTCACCATTAATGTTCCATTGGTGGAGGCACTTGAACAAATGCATGGGTATGCGAAATTTATGAAGGATCTCTTGACAAAGAAGCGGGCAGCAAGTTATGACTTGGCGGATAATGTTCATCATTGTAGTGCAGTCGCTACAAGATCGCTAGTTCAAAAGAAGGCAGATCCTGGAGCTTTCACTATTCCTTGCACAATTGGATCGTTGGATTTTGCTAAGGCATTGTGCGATTTGGGAGCTAGCATCAATTTGATGCCACTATCTATCTACAGAAAGTTGGGGTTGGGAGACCCTACACCAACCAATATGAGGCTCGTGATGGCTGATAGGTCGGTAAAACGACCTGTGGGTATCTTGAATGATGTGTTGGTGAAGGTTTCTTCATTCATCTTTCCTGCAGACTTCGTTATTCTGGATTGTAAGGAGGATTTTGAAGTTCCCATAATCTTGGGACGTCCCTTCCTTGCAACTGGAAGTGTGCTTATTGACATGAAAAATAATGAGCTGTTGTTTCGAATTAATGACGAAGTGGTACGGTTTGATATATGCAAAACAATGAAGCAGCCCAGCGATATGAATGAGTTATATGTAGCTGATGTTCATCATGAGGATACGAAAGCATTATCTATAGAGAAACAGCCTACTGTTGAGCCATTGTCTGTTGTGCCACTGAAAGTTGAGCATGAAGATAATGAAGGTTATGAAGAACTTATGAGTACTCTAACAGAAATAGAGCCTTATACTCCTAAGCAACCAGAATGTGATCTCAAGAATCAACTAACAGCGAAGACTCCCATTCACGATCCACCAATGCTAGAAATGCAAGAGCTCCCCGATTATCTAAGGTATGTGTTCTTGGAAAGTAGAAATATACTTCCGGAGAGAGCAGATGATTTAAGTGAACAGCACGTAGAGGCTCTCATCTCTGCTCTGAAGAGATACAAGAGAGCTATGGGTTGGACTATTGATGATATAATTGGAGACTCTCCGGGGAAACGTATGAACCATCTTGAAGAAGATCGCATGCCCACAGGTAAGCCTCATTGTCGTCTAAATCCTTTCAGAAAACGTTCCACCATTTACCTCGACGAAGTCTGAGTACTCGAGGTAACTACGTCGAGCCACGACAATAAATAAGGCGCTAGATGGGAGGCAACCCATCGTTTTATCATTTTATCATTTTATCGTTTTGTCTTTCTTTCATTCTAGTACTTGTTTTTGCTTTTGATAAATGAAAATCCAAAAATAAGAGTCGTGCCACGACCAAAACTAAGGCGCTTGGTGGGAGGCAACCCATCGTACTAATCGTTTTCATTTGGTTTTGAGCAAAAATAGGTGCAAGCAGTATGCAACGAGGAGATTGATTTCAATTGACGATTTGGTCGCATTGTATGGTAAAGTCGGTAAGTTAGGAATGGTGATGCATAAGGCTATGAAGTGAGCCTTTCTCACGTCATAATAGGCTTCGAGGAAGGCTAGGACTTGGTAAAAATAGACCACGAACGATGCACAACCTATTCTATAGCCTAAGGACTCGGAATCTAGTGTGCTATACACTATGCGCCGCCTATTCCTAGGTATCCTTTTGACTATGCGCCGCCTATGCTATGGCATTTGAGATACTGAGACCAAATGCCATAGACTATGCGGCGCATATGTCTAGAAATGCCATAGACTATGCGGCGCATATGTCCCATTATGCCATGGACAATGCGCCGCATATGTCATTGATATGCCAAGAGATATGCGCCGCATATGTGGTGATTTTGTCCCCAAATCCGATTGTAAATGGGTCATAACCCGACCCATACTCTTCCTATATAAAGGGGACATAGTTTTACAACACAACCACATTAGAAAACACCCTAAAGGCGCCACATAACCTTCCAAATCTTCTCAAAATTTTCTTCTTTTGCTCTTCTAATTCACAACACCGTCTCCACAAGCTTCAAGCAAGTAAGTACTCTCTTATTCTTCATTTATTTATCGTAAGTACTACGTTGCTATGCTTATTATAAATTGCTAAATCATATAAGATTGTTGGTGATGTTCATGTGTTTGAATTGTTGTTACATAATCATGTGAGTAAACATATACGTAGGGAATTCTTGACTTATTTCCGACTTGAATTTGGTTTCAATAGCATTGTTATGATATTTGCTGAATTGATATGGCTATGAATATTGCTTAAGAGTGTTGTTTGGATGCTTACATGTTAGACTATCCCGGCCATCGGGATAAGATTATAGTGCCTATCGACTTAGGAGGTTGTGCTTGTTGTAAGAATAACGATTCCATGTGGTAACCCCTATGTCGTAGTGTTGCTATATCTACCATGAAAGTAGTCCAATGGCTGCAAATAAGTGATACAATGCTGATTTTCTTGTTGGAATACAATCCTAAAACGTATGTCGATGAAATCTGAGTAAATCGACTACGTTCACCTCGCTGATTTGTGCAACAAAACTAAGTGTGGGGTGGTACCCCTAGTACTTGCTTATAGATTGTATCAAGTCAGATTGTGCTGCAACTAACACTATTTCTAGTCTCAGGTACAATGGCACCTAAAGCGAGACAAGGCAAGGAGAAGGCTACCACCTCCCAAAAGGGCAAAAAGAGAAGTTGCAAGGACCAAGGAGAACCCTCCTCGCAGCAAATACCCCGACTCACGCTTGGAATTAAGTGGGATACTTCTGAGGAACTTCTAAGGATGACGACTCTGATGATGATTCCAATGCAAGGGGTATAACCCCAGACATAGAGAATAAGTCCGACCAACCAGGTTCCTCGTATTTATTTTCCACTGAGGAAAGTGTCCCGACTAAGTGTGGGGTGGTGGTATTGCATGCTATACTTCTCTATTCGCATCTATGTTTGTTTGATTTTGTTTCATTTTTGTTTCGTTGTGTTTTTTTAGTAGTAAAAATTTTTTTCTAGCTTCGCATAAAATTATTTTGATAGGCAGCATGAGATTATAACAAGAGTATGTGCTACAATTGTGACTATTGAGACGTTTAGGCTCTAGTTGTGACTCATTATGTGATATTATGTGACTCAATTCCTTCACTTGTTGGGTCAAGAGTCTATATTACTTCCAATCAAGTCGACCATGTGCCTTGTGTGTGTGAGATTAATAGTATATTCTATGCTTGTGGCTGATGCTAGAACTTGCCTGGTATGTATGCAAAGCGAAAATAAGGAGTGTAAGTTTAGGATATGATTTAGGCATTTCTTTGGCAACCTATATTTGTTTACCTTCAGTTTTACCTACCCATTGACATCATCCTCGTAAAACCTTTTGAGCCTTTAGCCTATTTCTTTGACAACCCTGTATGTAAGCCTAATCCATTTCTTTCAAGACCACAATTTTGATCCAAATTCCTAAGTGCTTTAAAGTGAAAAAGTCATGTGACAACATAAGAGGAAATTGGGTGAGTATGATTCTTTAAATTGTAATGGTGCTTGAATGTGTTATGAAAAAGAAAGTGCTATCATAAGAGGTATGTTGTGAAAAGAAAAAGGAAAAGAAAGCTGAAAAGTGAGTTGTGCTTAAAATGGAAAAACAATAGATGAGAACAAGGGTGGAAGAATAAAATAAAGAAAGGTTGAAAGAAAAAAAGTGTCAATGATACAAAGTGATGTATTAAAGCGCTTAGGAACTTAGTCACTATTTCTGGCCAAAATAGCTGATCCTACCCGTCCCTTAGCCTACATTACAACCATCAAAAGACCTACTTGATCCTAATCTTAACATTCCGACATTTAGTAGAGTACTACATTAAAGGCAAGCTTATGGTCATTAGTTGCTACATATGAATTCTTTGTGAGAGTGAGTGCAAGGATACTTTGATACCCATGTTTGAAAAATATGCTATATTTGTGAGTGATTATGGGTACTATATTGTGAGACACACATGGTTGATGAGTTTTGGATAGTTGTATATGATTCTATGTACCTTAACGTTTGCATGCGAGCTGATCACCATCACGAGTCTATGCTTGAGGTTAAATTGTTTCTACTTATAATCGAAAAGCTGCTCTTTGTTGACAATTGTTGTGCTTGTCTTGAAGAATGTTTTGTGTTGTGGCTGTAAAAACCCTAAGTTGATGTTAGAAGGACATGATATATTGTTCGAGGACGAACAAAGCTCTAAGTGTGGGGTGTTGATGATAGGCGAATTTACGCGCCTATATCAATATATTTTGCCCATATTTTAGCCTAGTTTTGAGAACTAATTATCTATTTCATGCACTTTTAGTCCTTTTTCCTGTAAATGAGCTAACAAACATGATTAGGAAAGTTTCAGGTATAAATGATGCAAAATACAGCATTTTATGGCTTACTTGACGCAAAAGAAAGCTCACAAACGAAGTAGAAAGGAGCTGGACGCCTAAAGGACCAAATCTGCTGCATGGAAAATCTGTTCCGGGCTAAAACAGCATTTCTGAATACTTTGGGGACTTACAGACACAAAGCTGGATTTTTACAAAGATACATTAACCTAGTACAATTAGGTTATGTATTTCACTATTCTACTTGGATTATGATATTGTAACCTTACCCTAGTACATTTGGGTTAAGGATTTCATTAGTATATTAGGATTTGGTTATTTATTTCATTAGCTTAGTAGGAGTAGGATAGGAGTATTATAAATACCCTATCATGTTAGAGATTTTTGATTCATTCATTCATTCATCTCCTTACAATTCAGACATTCTACTTCTCAATTACAATTCTTCTAATCATCCCATTAATTCTATTTTTCTTCTTCTACTCTTCTATTCTTAAATTCCACAACAAGAGAATCGTTACTTGCTACGGAATCACCAAAACCACACGCCTAAACACCTACTTTTCACGCCATCCACCATGCAAAACGTGATATCCTTCGCATTCATGGGTAACTAAACCTCTTAGTTGGGGTTATGGAAGCCGAATGAGTTACTATCTATAGCTGTGAGTTGTGAGTTCAAGACACGTATATTGCTTATATCATTACGCTCTTCATCTTAATCTACATTCTTTGCGGTTGCAAACGCAAGAATACGCCAGTCTAACATTTAACTTGTTCGAGAGAAAGGTTATTTGTCTGGAAAAGAGATAATGTCAAGGTAGTAGGACACCCTTTCCTATTAAAAAGCTAGTGCCGTAACTGGACTAACCTCTTGGAGAATTCGTACCGTTAGACACGCTTTAAGCTCGAGAGAGTTAAAGTGAAATAGTCCTTGTTTAGGTCGAGAGACGCTTGGATTTACCATCGACTACAATTCTCTATAAGCAATTGCATGTCAAGACTCTACATACTCATAGCCAATAGAGACGTATACCTCTGAAGGTGGACATAACCCCAACGCTTCAATTCTCATTGTTGTCAACCTACGTAACAATCTCTCTCTTTTTACTTTACTATTTTCAGCTTTTATTACTTTTGTTACTTATTACAATCCTCCCTTTTTTTACGAGACTTGCACCAAAAGTCTATTAATTTTACTTACTTGTTGGCCAAGCTATTCCCTGTGGGATCGACACCCAACCCAGGTTGGGTTCTATATTTGCTAACGACCGCTTTACACTCCCACGAGAGCTGTAGATTGAGCGTTATCATTGGTAAGAACGCTATTCGATTACGTCTATTTCCATTGTCTCTGTCTGGGGAGGCAACACTATGGTTGAATGGGCTGACTCCTGACTCAATTACAAATTGGAGGCAATTAAGAGACGCTTTCCTAGAAAGATTCTTTCCGCCCTCCAAAAGAGCACAATTGAGAGATAAAATCAGCAACTTCCGCCAGCTTCCCACTGAAGGTCTTCATGAAACATGGGAGAGGTTCAAGACAAAGCTAGCGAGATGCCCAAACCATCACATGTCTAATGTTCACCTCATGGAGATCTTGTATAGAGCCTTGAATTCAATAACTAAACCAGTGGTGGAAAACGTAGCTGGAGGGTCTTTCATGGACCTCACCTTTGGTCAAGCAAGTAATATGCTAGATCGCATGGCAAAACAAAGTAGAGCTTGGCATACCAGGGATTCTGAGGTAGCAAGCCCCACTTTATCTATTAGCATGACTACAGACCAAAGAAGAAGAGAAGAAGAATGTGATCAAGACATGGCACACATGAAAACACAAGTGGATCTTCTGACAAAGCATTTATTATCAGGGAAGATCGAAAAAGTGAAAGCTGTGGCGCTAAAAGGAAGAGACGAATCTGATTCCGAAGAGGAGGCAAACTACTTGAACAATCAAGGGGGTTTCCATGGGAATGCCCAAGGAAACCAAGGTCGGAACTATTATGATAAATCTGGAAGCAAAGACCAAGGTAGTTGGAAGAAAAACAATAAAAAGAGTGGTTTGTACGTTCCCCCTGGTAGACGTGATACCACCACATCTAATTCTGGAAGTATGGAAGACATGATGGCTAAGTTATTGAAAGGAGTGGAAGCAACGAGCGCGGGAGTTACGGAGGTGATTAATGATTTGTCCTCCATTAAGCAATTAATTGATTCTCATTCCACTTCTATCAAGCAAATAGAGCAGCAATTGAGCCAACTTTCAGCAGCATTCAATCAAAGAAAGGCTAGCACTTTACCTAGCGATACTGTGCAAAACCCAAGGAATGATGGGTCATGCATGGCCATCACTATAAGGAGTGGTAAGGTGCTGGAAACATCAGCAAAAGGCAAGCAAGTGGTTGACGAAGTTGCGAACAAGAATAACAATGCGATACGTGAGGAGTCCGCGGATGACGTTACTAACGTCACTCCCGACGACGTGCAAACTGAAAAAGTGGAAAAATGGAAGCAAGAGGAGAAGAAAGCCACGGAGAGAACACTTCCATACCCACCACCACCTTTTCCCCAAAGATTGAAGAAGGTGGCGGATGACACTAAGTTCAGCAAATTTATGACTATGTTGAAGCAGCTGACCATTAATGTTCCATTGGTGGAGGCACTTGAACAAATGCCTGGGTATGCGAAGTTTATGAAAGATCTGTTGACAAAGAAGAGGGCAGCAAGTTATGAGCTGAAGGGTGATGTACATCATTGTAGGGCAATTGCTACCCGATCGATAGTTCAGAAGAAGGCCGACCCCAGAGCTTTCACTATTCCTTGCACCGTCGGATCTTTGAACTTTGCCAAAGCATTATGTGACTTAGGATCTAGCATCAACTTGATGCCATTATCGATCTACAAGAAGTAGGGGTTAGGTGATCCTACTCCAACTAATATGAGGCTTGTCATGGCGGATAGGTCGGTAAAACGACCTGTTGGGATTCTATGCGATGTCTTGGTAAAGGTTTCTTCATTTATCTTTCCAGCAAACTTTGTCATCTTGGATTGCGAGGCAGATTCTGAGGTTCCCATAATCTTGGGGCGCCCTTTCCTTGCTACAGGAAGTGTGTTCATTGATTTAAGAGCTAATGAACTTTCATTCTGAATAAATGACGAAGTGGTTCGTTTTGATGTTTGCAAATCAATGAAGCAACCCAAAGATCTGAGTGAATTTTCTGTGGCTGATGTTGTCTTTGATAATGAGAAATAACAACTTGAAGAAGATCAATTTCTTGATGATCCTTTGGAGGTTTTGCTCATGAAAGGAGAGAAGGAGGATGCTGAAATTTCTAAAGAAGCTATTTGCGCTCTATCGGGAATAGGGACATATCGCTATACTCCCAAGAAGCTGGATCTTGATCTCAAGAATCGACCCACACCACCAGCTAAGCCATCTATTGAAGAACCACCCACACTAGAACTAAGGATCTGCCAAGACATTTGAAGTACGCATTCTTAGGAAGCGAAAACACTCTTCTAGTTATTGTAGCAGCCGATTTGGGTGAGCAACAAGTTGCAGCTCTTATTGCCATCTTACGCAAGTATATCAGAGCTATTGGATGGACCATTGCGGATATTATTGGTATTCCACCTGGGATTTGCACACATAAAATTCAGCTTCAAGAAAAGTGCACACCCGCCATTGAACATCAAAGGCGTCTAAACCCACCTATGCAAGAGGTGGTAAAGAAAGAAATTATCAAGTGGTTAGACGTAGGAGTTGTATATCCTATCTCTGACAGTACATGGGTAAGCCCAGTAGAATGTGTTCCCAAGAAAGGAGGTATGACGGTGGTCGTGAATGCAAAGAATGAGCTTATTCCACTCAGGTCCGTTACTGGATGGAGAGTATGCATGGACTACCGCAAGCTGAATTCTTGGACGCTCAAAGATCACTTCCCAATGCCTTTTATGGACCAAATGCTAGATTGATTAGCGGGGAAAGGATGGTTTTGTTTCCTTGATGGTTATTCAGGCTATAATCAGATTTGTATTGCACCCGAAGACCAAGAGAAGACAATGTTTACATGCCCATATGGTACGTTTGCCTTCAAACGTATGCCATTTGGGTTATGTAACGCACCAGCCACCTTTCAACGTTGTATGATGTCTATTTTCTCTGATATGGTTGAAGAACTTTGGAGGTATTTATGGACGACTTTTCAGTTGTTGGTGAGTCTTTTGAAGCATGTTTGGAAAACTTGAGCATGGCATTGCAAAGATGTGTAGAGTTCAACCTTGTGCTGAATTGGGAGAAGTGCCACTTCATGGTAAAAGAAGGAATCATTCTTGGGCACAAGATCTCCGAAAGAGGAATAGAGGTTGATCGAGCAAAAATTGAGGTTATTGAGAAGCTACCGCCTCCAATTTCGGTGAAGGGAGTTCGTATTTTTCTTGGCCATGCTGGGTTCTATCGTAGATTCATCAAAGACTTCTCCAAAATTGTTAGTCCATTTTGCAAACTATTGGAGAAAGATGCGAAGTTTGACTTCAATAACGATTGCTTGAAGGCATTCGAATGCCTTAAAGGAAAACCCATTGAAGCCCTTATCATGGTAGAACCAGATTGGTCTCTCCCGTTCAAAGTCATGTGTGTTGCTAGTGGTGTAGCTGTTGGTGCTGTTCTTGGTCAGAGAAAGGAGAAATTATTTCATCCTATTTACTATGCGAGTAAGGTCCTAAATGAAGCCCAAAAGAACTGCACTGTTACTAAACAAGAGCTCCTAGCGGTTGTGTTTGCGTTTCATAAGTTTCGTGCCTATCTATTGGGTACTAAGGCGATCGTTCATACAGACCATGCAGCTCTTAGGTATCTAATGACGAATAAGGATGCAAAACTAAGGTTGATTAGATGGGTATTGCTGCTGCAAGAGTTTGATTTCGAAGTCAAAGATAGAAGAGGTTGTGAGAACCAAGTGGCTGATCACCTATCTAGACTCGAGAATGAGCATGTGGCGCAACCTGAAATTCAGATTGATGATGCATTCCCAGACGAGGAGATATTAGCGACAACAATGGAGAAATTAACATGGTATGCCGACTTTGCAAATTTCGTGGTGAGTAATGTGCTACCTGCCAATTTATCTTACCAACAAAGGAGGAAGTTCATGCATGACGTTCAGCACTACTATTGGGATGAGCCTTATTTGTTTCGAAGATGCACTGATGGTATCACTTGACGATGTATATCCCACGAAAAAGTGCCCACCATATTGGAAGCATGCCATACATCCCAAGTTGGAGGACATCATGCAGGCAATCGAACGGCAAGAAAGGTATTGCAAAGTGGTTATTATTGGCCTTCGATATTCAGAGATGCATATGACTATGTTAGAAGGTGTGACCAATGCCAGCGTCAAGGTGCTATCTCAAAACACCATGAAATGCCCATGTCCAAAATTCTTGAGGTAGAACTCTTTGATGTGTGGGGTATAGATTTCATGGGTCCATTCGTGAATTCGTTTGGAATAAAGTACATCTTGGTTGCTGTGGATTATGTTTCGAAATGGGTTGAAGCTGTAGCATTGGCCGACAACGAAGGAAAGCGTGTTGTAGCATTCTTAAAGAGGAATATCTTCTCTCACTTTGGAGTACCACGTACTATCATAAGTGATGGAGGATCTCACTTTTGCAACAAGCTATTCAAATCTGTATTGGCCAAGTATGGTGTCAAGAAACACAAGGTAGCTACACCTTATCATCCCCAAACTAGTGGACAAGTAGAGGTTTCCAATCGGGAGATCAAACAAATCCTTGCCAAGACGGTTAATGCAAATAGGAAGGATTGGTCTCGAAAGCTAGATGATGCACTATGGGCGTATAGGACTGCATTCAAAACACCCATTGGTATGTCACCTTATCAACTAGTTTATGGGAAGGCTTGTCATCTACCCATCGAGCTTGAACACAAGGCATTGTGGGCATTGAAGCAATTGAATTTGAATTGGGATGATGTGAAGAATCTGAGGTTAGAACAGCTGAACGAACTAGATGAATTCCGTCTCCATGGATATGAAAGGACAGACCTATACAAGGAGTGGATGAAGAAGTATCATGATCAGCGGATTGTTCGACGAAACTTCCAAAAGGGTGATATGGTACTACTCTTCAACTCCAGATTAAAGCTCTTCCCAAGTAAGTTAAAATCTAAGTGGTCTGGTCTATTTAAAATTATCCAAGTCTACTCGTCTGAAGTAGTCGAATTGGAAGGCAATAAAGGTGTTGTCTTCAAAGTGAATGGCCAATGTGTTAAGCCGTATATCAGTCCTCTTGACTCGATGAACGACATGGCCATCACTTATCTCGACGAAGTCTAAGTACTCGAGATTACTATGTCGAGCCACGACAATAAATAAGGCGCTAGATGGGAGGCAACCCACCGTTTTATCGTTTTATCGTTTTTCTATCGTTTTAGTACTTGTTTTGTTTTGATAAATGAGAAATCCAAAAATAAGAGTCGTTCCACGACCAAACCTAAGGCGCTTGGTGGGAGGCAACCCATCGTACTAATCGTTTTCATTTGGTTTTGAGCAAAAATAGGTGCAAGAAGTAGACAACAAGGAGATTGATTTCAATTGACGATTTGGACGCATTGTATGGTAAAGTTGGTAAGTTAGGAATGGTGATACATAAGGCTATAGATTGAGCATTTATCATGCCAAAATAGGCATCGAGGAAGGCTAGGCCTTGATAAAACTAGGCCACGAATGATGCACAACCTATCCTATAGCCTAAGGTCTTGGAATCTAGTGTGCTATACACTATGCGCCGCCTATTCCTAGGTATGATTTTGACTGTGCGCCACCTACGCTATGGCATTTGGTCTCAGTATCTCAAATGCCATAGACAATGCGGCGCATATGTCTACAAATTCCATAGACTATGCGACGCATATGTCCCATTATGCTATAGACGATGCGCCGCATATGCCAAGTATTATGCGCCGCATATGTGGGATTTTTGTCTCCAAAACCGATTGTAAATGGGTCATAACCCGACCCATTCTCTTCCTATATAAATGGGACTTAGTTTTATAACACCACCACATTAGAAAATAACCTAAAGGCGCCGCATACTCTTCCAAATCCTCTCAAAATTTTCTTCTTTTGCTCTTCCAATTCACAAAACCATCTCCACAAGCTTCAAGCTAGTAAGTACTCTCTTATTCTTCATTTATTTCTCGTAAGTACTACGTTGCTATGTCTATTATGAATTGCTAAATCGTATAAGATTGTTGGTGATGTTCATATGTTTGGATAGATGTTACAAAATCATGTGAGTGAACATATACGTAGTAAAATCTTGACTTGTTTCCGACTTGAATATGGTTTCAATAGAATTGTTATGATATTTACGGAATTACTAGGGCTATAAACATTGCTTAAGATTGTTGTTTGGATACTTACATGTTAGACTATCCCGGCCATCGGGATAAGACTTATAGTGCCTACCGGCATAAGAGGTTGTGATTGTTGTAAGAATAACTATTCCATGTGGTAACCCCTATGTATTAGTGTTGTTATATCTACCATGAAAGTAGTCCAATGGCTACAAGTAAGTGATGCATTGCTGATTTTCTTGTCGGAATACAATCCTAAAATGTATGTCGAAGAAATCTGAGTACTCGACCACTTTCACTTCACTGATTTGTGTTAACAAAACTAAGTGTGGGGTGGTACCCCTAATGCTTGTTTATAGATTGTATCGATTGAGATTGTGCTGCCACTAACATTATTTCTAGTCTCAGGTACAATGGCACCTAAAGCGATGCAAGGCAAGGAGAAGGCGACCACTTCCCAAAAGGGCAAGAAGAGAAGTCAAAAGGACCAAGAAGAATCATCCTCAACGCAACTACCACGCAGAATATTTGGAATAAAATGGGTTCTCGAGGGGGAAGCCAAAGCATGGTACAACAGCAACAAAGAAAGAAAATATGTTCATGTCGACTTGATCAACAAGGATACCTTAGCGAAGAAGGAGCCGCGTATGTTGGCAAGAATAATGGCGTTGAAGCTGGATTTCATCTTCCGCGACATGGGAGAGTGTAATCTTGATCTGACAAGAGAGTTTTATGCCAACTGGTCGCCGAACACAACAGGCAATGAAGTCAAAATTTGGGACAAGTGTTACAGCTCACTGCGGACTGGATCAACTCTTTTCTTGGCTTACCTTCGGTCGACACAGCACCATTCAAAGAGCTGTACAGCAGACCTCCTTATAGAGCAATACGACACACACTTTGTGGAAGCAGATCGATGGCAAGGTGGGGAAGACATAAAGAAACCGGCCGACACAACACCTTCCCCTATGCTCCACTGAATAGGGAAGCAAGAATCTGGATGCGCATTATCAACTCATGCCTTATTCCTGGGACTCAATACACCAAGATATCAAGATATAGAGTGTGTTTGGTCTATGCTTTGATGACGAATGTCCCTATCAACTTTGGGGCAATCATTCGATCTACCATGAGGAAGGCCAGACTCCACAAAAGGTCCCATTTCACTTTTGGCAATCTGTTGACAGCAATCTTGCGGAAGGAGGATATCGAAGAGGAACCAGTTGACCACAAACTCCCACATAACCCAAAGAAGGTTGACCTCACCAAGGTCAAAGATGCTGAAACAACTCATGGTGTCAACCTTACTACTGCGGAAAGACATGCTCGTGATGAGAGTTTCTTCCGTCATCTCTATGGCATGACACGATTCACTATGATGAGTGGTGGACGTGTTCCAACTGCTGAAGAGCTCCAAACGCTGGACCACGACTACCCAATGAACATGCATGCACGGGAGATGTGTGGAGTGGGCGTATACTTTGAGGAACTTCTAGATGATGACGTGCCAACTGATGACGATCGACGCTTGCCTGATTCTGATGAGGAGGAGAACTCTGAAGATGACTCTTATGATGATTCCGACGAAGGGGGTATGACCCCTGACATTGAGGAAGAGTCCTACTGACCAGGTTCTTAGTATTTATTTTCCACTGAGGGCAGTGTCTCATTTAAGTGTGGGGTGGCGGCGGTATCGCATGCTATAATACTTCACTGTTTGCACCTATGTTTGTTTGTTTACTTTATTTATTTGAGTATGTTTGTTTGTTTACTTTGTTTATTTGAGTTCGTTTTTTTTTGTTTGTCTTTTTTTTAGTTGTAAATTTTTTCTAGCTTCGCATGAAATTATTTTGATAGGCAGCATGAGATTATAACAAGAGTATGTGCTACAATTGTGACTATTGAAATGTTTAGGCTCTAGTTATGACTCATTATGTGATATTGTGTGATTCAATTCCTTCACTTGTTGGGTCGAGAGTCTATATTACTTCCAATCAAGTCGACCATGTGCCTTGTGTGTGTGAGATTAATAGTATCTTCTATGTATGTGGCTGATGCTAGAACTTGCCCGGTATGTATGCAAAACGAAAATAAGGAGTGTAAGTTTAGGAGATTATTTAGGCATTTCTTTGGCAACCTATACATGTTTACCTTCAGTTTTACCTACCCATGTAAATCATCCTAGTTAAACCCTTTTGAGCCTTTAGCCTATTTCTTTGACAACCTTGTATCTAAGCCTAATCCATTTTTTTCAAGACCATAGTTTGATCCAAATTCCTAAGTGCTTTAAAGTGAAAAAGTCATGGGACAACATAAGAGGAAATTGGGTGAGTATGATGCTATAAATTGTAATGGTTCTTGAATGTGTTATGAAAAAGTAAAAAGTGCTATCATAAGAGGTATGTTGTGAAAAGAAAAAGGAAAAGAAAGCTGAAAAGTGAGTTATGCTTAAAACTGAAAAACAAAAGAAAAGAAAAAGGGTTGTAGAATAAAAGAGAGAAAAGTTGTTTGAAAGAAAAAAAGTGTCAATGATACAATGTGATGTATTAAAGCGCTTAGGAACCTAGTCACTATTCTTGGACAAAATAGTCCTACCCATCCCTTAGCCTACATTACAACCATCAAAAGACCTACTTGATCCTAAGCTTAGCATTCTGATATTTAGTGGAGTATTACACTAAGGGCAAGCCTATGGTCATCAGTTGCTACATATGAATCCTTTGTGAGAGTGAGAGCAAGGATATTTTGATACCCATGTTTGAAAAATATGCTATACTTGTGAGTGATTATGGGTACTATATTGTGAGACACACATGGTTGATGAGTTTTGGATAGTTGTATATGATTCTATGCACCTTAACGTTTGCATGCGAGTTGATCACCATCACGAGTCTATGCTTGAGGTTAAATTGTTTCTACTTATAATCGAAAAGCTACTCTTTGTTGATAATTGTTGTGCTTGTCTTGACGAATGTTTTGTGTTGTTGCTGTAAAACCCAAAGTTGATTGTTAGAAGGACATGATAGGTTGTTCGAGGACGAACAAAGCTCTAAGTGTGGGGTGTTGATGATAGGCGAATTTACACGCCTATATCAATATATTTTGCCCATATTTTAGCTTAGTTTTGAGAACAAATTATATATTTCATGCACGTTTAGTCCTTTTTCCTGTAAATGAGCTAACAAACATGATTAGTAAAGTTTCAGGTATAAATGATGCATAATTCAGCATTTTATGGCTTACTTGACGCAAAAGAAAGCTCACTAAGGAAGGGAAAATAGTTTACACGCCTAAGGACTAAAACTGCTGCATGGAAAATCTGTCCCGGGCTAAAACAACATTTCTGAAGACTTTGGGGACTTACAGACACATAGCTGGATTTGGACAATGATACATTAACCTAGTACAATTGGGTTATGTATTTCATTAGTTTATTTGGATTATGATAATGTTACATTAACCTAGTACATTTGGGTTAAGTATTCCATTAGCCTAGTAGGATTTGGTTATTTATTTCATTAGCATAGTAGGAGTAGGATATGGGTATTATAAATACCATATTATGCTAGAGATTTTTATGCATTCCTCCATTAATACATTCTTCATTCACCATTAATCTTACATTCATCCCTCAATTAATTCTACAACTCTTCTAATCTTGTCATCAATTCTTATCTTCTATTCATCTATTCCACAACAAGAGAATTGTTACTTGCTAAGGAATCACGCCTCACGCCTATCACTTGATCTACACGCCATTACTCAATATTGTGATATAATAACAATGTCAATCGTGATCTCCTTCGCATTCATGGGTAACTAAACCTCTCTGTTGGGGTTATGGAAGCCGAATGAGATACTATCTATTGCTGTGAGTTTGTGAGTTCGTGACACGTATATTGCTTATATCATTATTCTCTCCATCTTAATATACATTCTTTGCGGTTGCAAACGCAAGAATACGCCAGTCTAACATTTAACTTGTTCGAGAGAAAGGTTATTTGTCTGGAAAAGAGATAATGTCAAGGTAGTAGGACACCCTTTCCTATTAAAAAGCTAGTGCCGTAACTGGACTAACCTCTTGGAGAATTCGTACCATTAGACACGTTTTAAGCTCGAGAGAGTTAAAGTGAAATAGTCCTTGTTGAGGTCGAGAGAAGCTTGGATTTACCATAGAATACAATTCTCTATAAGCACATGCATGTCACAATTCTACACACTCATAGCCAATAGAGACGTATACCTCAGAAGGTGGACATAACCCCAACGTTTTAATT
Source organism: Capsicum baccatum var. pendulum (assembly GCA_030864225.1). Lineage (NCBI taxonomy): Eukaryota > Viridiplantae > Streptophyta > Magnoliopsida > Solanales > Solanaceae > Capsicum > Capsicum baccatum. Next base: position 225,113,963 of record CM061555.1, on the reverse strand, counting down.
CTCATTGTTGACAACCTACGTAACAATCTCTCTCTCTTTACTTTATTATTATCAGCTTTTGTTTACATTACTTGCACGACAAGAATCCCCCCTTCTTACGAGACTTGCACCAAAAGTTTAGTAATTTTACTTACTTGTTGGCCAAGCTATTCCCTGTGGGATCGACACCCAACCCAGGTTGGGTTCTATATTTGCTAACGACCGCTTTACACTCCTATGAGAGCTGTAGATTGAGCGTTATCATGGCACGACTCTTCTTTTGGGATTTTTATTTATCAAAAGCAAATACTTAATAGAATGAAAGAAAGTCAAAAATGAAAAATGATGGGTTGCCTCCCACCAAGCGCTTGATTTATTGTCGCAGCACGACATAGCTATCTCGATTACTTAGACTTCATCGAGATAGATGGTGGATCATTTTCTGAATGGATTCAGACGACAATGAGGCTTACTTGTAGGCATGCAATCTTCTTCGAGATGACCCTTGTGCATGCCTATCCCGGGAGGGATACCAATTATATCATCAATAGTCCAACCCATGGCTCTCTTGTATCTCTTCAGAGCAGAGATGAGAGCCTCTATGTGCTGTTCACTTAAATCATCCTCCATACTTACCGGAAGTATATTTCCACTTTCCAAGAACACATACCTTACATAATCGGGGAGCTCTTTCGATTCTAGCATTGGTGGCTCTTCAATGGAAGTCTTCGCTGTTGGTGATGGATGATTTTTAAGATCAAGGTCCGGCTGTTTAGGAGTATGAGAATTGGACCCTATTTCTGTTAGAGCACACGTAGTTTCTTCATAATCTTCATCATCCTTATGCTCAACATTCAGTAGTGCAACAGACAATGGCTCAACAGTAAGCTGTTTTGCTACAGATAATGCTTTCTTATCCTCATAATGAAAATCAGCTACAGATAACACATTCATATCGCTAGGCTGCTTCATTACTTTGCATATATCAAAATGGACCACTTCGTCATTCAACCGAAATAAAAGCTCATTAGCTCTCATGTCAATAAGCACACTTCCTGTTACAAGGAAAGGGCGTCCCAAGATTATGGGGACTTCAGATTCTACCTCACAATCCAGAATAACGAAGTCTGCAGGAAAGATGAATGAAGAAACCTTCACCAACACATCATTCGAGATACCCACAGGTTATTTTACCGACCTATCAGCCATCACAAGCCTCATATTGGTTGGTGTCGAATCGCTTAACCCCAACTTCCTGTAGACGGATAGTGGCATCAAATTGATGCTAGCACCCAGATCGCACAATGCCTTAGCAAAATTCATAGATCCAACCATGCAAGGAATAGCGAAAGCACCGGGGTCAGCCTTCTTCTGAACTAGTGATCGGGTAGAGATTGCGCTGCAGTGATGAACGTCATCTTTCAACTCATAGTTGGCTGCCCGCTTCTTTGTCAAAAGATCCTTCATAAATTTCGCATACCCAGGCATTTGTTCAAGTGCTTCTACCAATGGAACATTAATGGTCAGCTGTTTTAGCATAGTCATGAATTTGCTGAACTTTGTATCATCCGCCACCTTCTTCAATATTTGAGGAAAAGGTGGTGGTGGATAAGGAATTGTTTTCTCCAGGGCTCTCTTATACTCTTTTTTCCGCTTTTTAGCTTTTTAGGCTGCAACATACTCGGTGTGACGTCATGGACGTCGTGGGTGGTTTTTGCGGAATCTTCTCCTTTTGACTTATCATCGATGTCTGCTGCCTCGTCAACCACTTGCTTTCCTTTTGATGAAGTTTCCAGCACCTTACCACTTCGGGTAGAAACAACCATGCATAACCCATCATTCCTTGGGTTTTGCACAGTGTCGCTAGGTAAAGTGCCAGCCTTTCTTTGATTGAGTGCTGCTGAAAGTTGTCTCAATTGATGTTCTATTTGCTTGATTGAAGTGGAATGAGAATCAACTAATTGCTTCATGGAGGACAAATCATTTATTACCTCCGTTACTCCAGCGCTCGTTGCTTCCACTCCTTTCAATAGTTTAGTCATCATCTCTTCCATATTTCCAGAACTGGATGTAGTGGTGTCACGTCTTCTTGGGGGGACGTATAAACCACTCTTTTCATTCTTGTTATTCCAACTACCTTGGTCCCTGTTTCTAGAGTTATCATAATAGTTCCGACCTTGGTTTCCTTGGGTATTACCTCGGAAACCCCCCTGATTTTTCAAGTAGTTGGCCTCTTCTTCCGAATCAGATTCGTCTCTTCCTTTTGATGTAATAGCTTTGACTTTTTCGATCTTCCCTGATAATAGATGCTTTGTAAGAAGATCCACTTGTGTTTTCATGTGCGCCATATCTTGATCACGTTCTTCTTCTCTTCTTTTTTGGTCTTCAGTCATGCCAATAGATAAAGTGGGGCTTGCTACCTCAGAATCCCTGGTATGCCAAGCTCTACTTTGCTTCGTCATACGATCTAGAATATTGTTGGCTTGACCAAAGGTGAGGTCCATAAAATATCCTCCAGCTGCATTATCCACCACTAGTTTATTATTGAATTCAAGGCTCTGTATAGTATCTCCATTAGGTGAACATTAGTCATATGATGGTTCGGGAACCGCATTAGCTTCGTCTTGAACCTCTCCCATGTTTCATGAAGGGCTTCAGTTGGAAGCTACCGAAAGTTGCTGATTTCATCTCTTAATTGTGATCTTTTGGATGGCGAAAAGAATCTTTCTAGGAAAGCGTCTCTCAATTGCCTCCAATTTGTAATAGAATCAGGAATCAGCCCATTCAACCATAGAGTTGCCTCCCCCGACAGAGACAATGGAAATAGACATAATCGAATTGCATTCTGACCAACACCAGGATTGTCAAACGACTTGCATGTAGAAATAAAGTTGATGAGATGCATATTCGAATCATCGCCTGCTAGTCCACCAAACAATCCCTTGAGTTGTAATAACTGAATCATGGTGCTTGTGATGTTGAACTTGGCTCCGGGTGCCAATGGTGGAGGAATAATGGCTCCCGTAGCTCCGGCTCCATCAAGATCATCATCATCATCGTCGAAATCTGGTTGCATAACTCGGCGTTCAGGCCTAAACCTAGCTTGACGATCTATTCTGTTAGCAGGTGTTGCGATCTCAGTTGCATGCCTAGGGTTTATCAACTCGTCATCACCTAGGTCCTCGTCGTCAGGGTTTATTGCTTGCCCAGGGTTATCAATATTTTGTTGATTTACTTGAGTGGCTGCTAGATCAGCAAGTCTCGCCTATTCCTGTTGAGAAGCCATCCTTTCAATTTTATGTTGTGCCTCCATTCTACCAATACGTTGTGGTTCAGGATTGATACGTAATAACGATTGACCAAAACTTCGAGTATGGGGCATGCACTGAATAAAAACCTGCAGAAAACAAAAACAAAAACTAAAAGTAAAAGTACGAGAATCTTTGACCAAAGGGTCTAGTAATTATCACAAACTTAGTTTACACTCGTATTCCCCGGCAACGGCGCCAATTTTTGATAACGCTCAATCTACAGCTCTCGTAGGAGTCTAAAGCGGTCGTTGTTAAATATATAACCCAACTGGGTTGGGTATCGATCCCACAGGGAATATCTTGGTCAACAAGTAAGCAACGGTTACTAGACTTTTAGTGCAAGTCTCGTAAAAAGGGGGGAGTTTTGTCGTGCAAGTAATGTAACCAAAGTAATGAAGTAAAAACAGAAAATAAAGAGTAAAAAGAAAGAGGGTTTAGTAAGATGCTTAACCAATGAGAAGTGAGAGTTGGGGTTATGTCTACCTTATGAGTTATACGTCTCTATTAGCTATGAGTTATGCGGAATTAAAACATTTATGTTCTTATAGAGAATTGTATTTGATGGTAAATCCAAGCGTCTTTCGACGTAAACAAGGACTATTTCACTTTAACTCTTTCGAGCTTAAAGCGTATCTAATGGTACAAATTCTCCAAGAGGTTAATCCAGTTACGGCACTAACTTTTTAATAGGGGATGGGACCCTATTACCTTGACATTATCTCTTTTCCAGACATGTAACTTTTCTTTCGAACAAGTTAATGCTATACTGGCGTATTCTATGCGTTTGCAACCACAAAGAATTTAGATTAAGATAAAGAGAATAATGATATAAGCAGCATACGTGTCACGAATTCACAAACTCATAGCAATAGATAGTATCTCATATGGCTTCCATAACCCCAACAGAGAAGTTTAGCTACTCATGAGTGCAACGAAAAACACAATAGCAATTATCATCATACCAAAATAATCTCATGATAAGTATAGGGGTAAGAATGGCGTAAATTCCTTGCTGAGTAACGTTTCTCTTGTTGTGGAAATTAAGAATTGAATAGAATTAATGGAAGAATTATAATCCGAGTTGTAAGTTGTGGAATAAGAAGTAGAATGAGAATAGAATGAATTGTAACTAATGGAAGAATTAAAAGTAGTAGTGAATGATTAAAAATCTCTAGCAAAATAGGGTATTTATAATACCCATATTCTATTCCTACTAAGCTAATGCATTACTTAACCCAATCCTACTAGGTTAATGTATCATTATCCTAATCCTAATAAGTTACTGCTAGTCCCCAAAGTCTTTAGAATTGTTGTTTTTGCTCGGGACAGATTTTCCATTCGCCACTTTTGGTCCTTGGCGTCCAAGCTTTGCTTTCCTCCTTTTGTGAAGCTTTCTTTGGCGTCAAGTTATCCATAAAATGCTGAATTCTGCATCATTTATACCTGAAAACTTGCTAATCACGTTTGTTAGCTCACTTACAGGAAAAAGGACTAAAAGTGCATGAATTATATAATTTGTCCTCAAAACTTGGCTAAAATATGGGTAAAATATAGCACTATAGGCGTGTAAATTCGCCTATCATCAAGCTTATTGCTTTTCTACTTTTTTCTGGGGTGACTCTAACTCCTGTTGTCCCTTTGAGTAGGGTGTTTTTCCTTAGACTTGACGAAAGATTCACGTTTCGCCTGGCTTCATTAACAATGATGAAACATTTTTGGGTTCTTTTGCTTTGATGTATGTTCTTTAGTCTCAAGTAGCGAATGATCTTTCACTGGATTTTCCAAGTAAAAGACTATGCTTAGTGAAGTTCTACCGCGTTTCGCCAACCAAGGATATCATATAGCTAAAGCACAGACACTTTGAGTTGCTGATTCTATAATTGTTAAACTGCAAAATCTTTGTTTCTATTGGGAATGCATGACTCTTGTCATTTCATTGTTTCTATGTTTGGATAACAAAGGAAAGTAAGTAAATACTGTTGTGAACCAAGCTAACTCTATTGGGCCAATTAATATGTTGGAGAGGGGTTTCAAAATTTGAAGAAAAACTTATCGAAAGGAGCTCAACATCCATTATATATACATATAATATGATTTTAGTAATGTATAAATAGTATAATTTTCCGCCGAAGAGGGTTCGGTGAACGGTTCTTTTGCAATTCCTTATCTAGATTGTTTGATTTTGAGCCGGGGGTTTGTCGAAAATGACGTCTCTATCTCACATTTGAGGTAGTGGTATGAACTGCTTACACTTACCCTCCCAAGACCCCACTTGGTGGGAATATACGGTGAACCCCCATCCATTACACATGCTGGCTCCGCCCCCGAGTAGAGAGGTGATTGTTGTATAGAGATGGCAACCAAAGGTGGATATGTGAACATTCAGCGCGATTTTGGGTTGTCGATGGGGCAGGTTTTGTTTGGGAACTAAGGTAGGGAAGAAAGTGAAGAGTTAGAAGATTGGAGTCACTCAATGATAAAATAATACTAATAGATTAACATATTACAAAATGATAAAAATTAAACTAAATTGATTTTCAAAAGGTCACCATTACAAATAAGGCATAGATCACCGAAAATGTAAAATCTCTATACAATTATTAATTTAAAATATTAAAGAATTGTGCAAGTGACAGATTGTTTACTAGACCTTGAGAGTGTAGAATTTTCCGCTGCAGACCTGAGTAACTGTTGGTCCAGGTTAGCTAATTTTGCTTCAAACTCATGCTTCATTTTTTCAAACTGTTTGGCAGTCTTCTCCCAACCTGTACAGATAGATGTGAATAAAAGAATTCAGTACCAAGTTGCAAAACACTTGTTGCAAGAAAAACACAAGTCAATAAGGAACATCACCTGAGACAGCTTCTTCAGCAACTTTAGCATATTGTTTTCCCAGGTTTTCCTTATTAGTCATTTCTGACTATGCAGCACCCAACTTTTCATTCAAATCCTTGACTTCATCCTCTAAGCCACTCACTTGTTCCTCAATAGACTTAACTTGATCTATCTGCTGCATGTACTTCTTCAGTGCATCATCCAGATGTGATGCACTGTCTTCAGCAGTAAGCTTCAAAAGAGTAATGGATTCCAGGTGATTTTTCAGTGTCGTGGCTTCTGACTCAGCCTTCTCCCAACCTGTACAGAGAGATGTGAATAAAGGAATTCAGTACTAAGTTGCAAAACACAAGTTGCAAGAAAAACACAAGTCAATCAAAAACATCACCTGATATAGCTTCTTCAGGAACTTTAGCATATTGTTTTCCTAGGTTTTCCTTATTAGTCATTTCTGACTGTGCAGCAGCCAATTTAAGAGACTTAACTTGATCCTTCAGTCCAGTCAAATGTGAATAAGATTCAACGGAAATTTGCACATATTTAGGTTTCTTGATTTCCTGTTTACCCTGAAATATATCTGCCGCATGCACTCCTTCAGTGCAGTAGTAAAATAGAAATAGAAAGAAATCCCAACACAACAAAATAGGCAACATGTTTTCCATAACTTTTTGTATTGAAAGTAACTAATGCTTTGTTTAAGAGAGTAGTACTGGTAATTGTAAAACTTAAGAACTTGTGAACTTAAGAGCTTGTGAACTATTGTTTATATAGGCTGAGTATTGTAAAACTAAACCAACATAAAAATGGTAAAAAAATATTTCAGTAAGAGAATTTCTCTTACTAAATCAATCATATACCAATTAAAAAGGAAAGTCAATATTTGTAAAAGTCATTCACAATATTGTTTTCCTTAGGCCAAATCCAATAAATAAAAAATATCAAGACTGTCATGATTAAAAACTAGATTCCCATAATACTGAAAGTTACCTTATATATAGGTGAGTGCCATGTTGTCGCATATTCCGTAGAAGGAAGGTAAATTAATAGTAACATGTTAGCATCAATCACTAATCAATTAAGAGATCGATAATCAATTAGGGTCAATTAGGGATGAGAAAATTTGTTCAATTTACCATAAATAAATTATGAGCAATTAATTTTGTAAAATAATCCCTAATTATTTTTGTACCTAATTCAAATCATCAATTATACAAAAATCAGTCCACGATGTAATTCAAGAAACGTGATACACAATCAGATGTTCTTTACCAAAATCTTATTCAAATTATCACAAGATCAATCCAACCATAAAAATATAATACGCAGTCAAATGTTCTCCGTTATAATCACTGCAGAGAAATTTGTCAACTAATTCAAAGAAGATGGATAATTTCAAAATTCGGAATTAGCAAACTATGACAAAATTGATCATTATTAAAATTTAGATTTTTCACATCTGGTAGACTTAAAACATAAGCACACAAAATGGCAAAGAATCGGATGAAATAAATCATTCATGCATTGTTAATTCAGATTCCGAAATCTGTTAAAGAAGGGGAAAAAAGATTAAAAGTAAACACAAACATTTAAATATTTAGGCAAACCTGTGGATGGGTTTTTCATCTCTTTTTTGACAAACGGATCAATGGCACGGAGAAGGTTGGTGGCGGGTGGACGATGAAGATGACCTGGGGCGACGACAGTTGGTTCATGGAGGAGGTTGGAGAGTAGGGGGGTCTCGTGGCAATGTTAGAGCGGCGTTGGAGTGCTGGTTCATCACTATAAAGGGGAAAATGGAGGGAGAGATGGTGATGGAGGCTGAGGGGCTGGCGGCGTGGCGCTGGCAGCGGCGAGGACGAACGGCAGGAGGCAGTGGTAGATCTGGTATCGTCGGAGTAGGCATTGGTGGCGCATATAGAGCGTGGTAGGAAAGCTATTGGAGAAGGGGGTCTCGGTGGCGCTGCTCCGCCGATTAGCGGCGGCAGCCATGGGAAAGAGAGGTTAGATAGAGAGAGATGGAGAGAGGTTAGATAGAAAGGAAGAGAGACTGTTGTTTGGTTTTGGAATTAGGATTAGGTTTTTGGATTAAAAAGGAAAGAAAGGTGTATCAGATCTTAGTCGTTGGATCCGTTTAGGATCAACGACTGAGATCTAAAAATTGAAAATTTGGAATTGAGTTTCAAAAATGGCTAGAATTGTAAGAAATTGGACAAAATTAAGTTAAAAGGTGAATAAATTTAGGCAAAATGAATAAATTAGGTTGTTATTTAAATTAAAATAGCGATAATAGAATATAATAATAATAATTAAATAATACATAACAATATTAACTAATAAGTAATAAATAATAATAAATAATAAATAATAATTAAATAATAAATAATAATAATTAATAATAAATAATTTAATAAAATAAATAATGCTAAATAATGGAAAACTAGATATTGTGTTTGCAAAAATGTGGATGTGCATAACTACGTGGAAGATAATTTAATAAATATTAATAAAAATTACATAAAATGTTGAATTTGAGTTTAAAAATTATGACAAAGATACTAAAAGCTAAGAAATAATTTATGCATTTCCTTTAATTATAAATGCGACACGTTAGTGTGTACTCAATGTAAGAATAATATTTAAAAATATTGATAATTAAAATTAAATAATTTTGATATAATTTTCAACAAAAATAGGAAATCTATTTATTTATTAACAAGTACTCCCTCTGTTTAAAAAGAAATGACTTACTTTCCTTTTTAGTTCGTTTAAAAAAGAATGACCCCTTTCATTTTTTAGCAATACTTTAATTTAAACTTTCCAAATGGCATGTTTATGACCACAAGATTAAAGGGCATTTTGATACATTTGACACTACTTTAATTTAAGGCTACAAGATTCAAAAATTTTCTTTATTTTCTTAAACTTTGTGCCAAATCAAAGTAGGTAATTCTTTTCGAAACGGAGGGAGTGTGACGAAACCAGTTTAGATTCTAGGTAAGGATTCAAATTATTGCGAAGGAAAGGGGTTAGACACCCTTCAGAATCTACAAATATGGTTCCGGCCAGACTTAAGTTTATTAAAAAAAGAAAAAAGAAAAAATAAAAAATATCAATGCATGGAAATACAAATATAAAATATATATTAAAATAATATAATACGTTTGCTACAGTAAAATATATATATAAGCAAAATATATAAATATGTACGTAAAGAAAAAATTGAATAAAGAAAAATTATTTTAAGAAAAAATTCTACATAATATCAGTTAATGTAAAAAAGTGAATTATTAGATTAAGTATCTAAATTAATTTTAATATAACTATTAATGACCTAAATTTGCCTAAAGTGTGATGAGAATCGCATGAAAAATAAAAAATATCAGAAAAATTATATTAAAGAAAAAACTATGCAATATCTTTCAATGTATAAGTATGAATTAATTTAATTTTTTAACATAAATATTAACGACCTATATTTGCCTAAACACGTGATGAACATTTGTAAAAAGCATTTCTGTCCAATGCCCTAAAAATAAATTTTACACTATAATTTATATTTTGTACAAGTATAAAAATATAAAAAATGCAAACACAAAATTTAAACTCTTCGTTAAATGTCACTCCCGTCAAGTATTCCCAACCTGGATAAACACTTGTAAATAAAAATGTTTGTAACAAATAAATAATTATCAAAATAAATTGAAAATATTTGTGTGATTATATGTATAAAAATATAATTTGCAAACAATATCACGCGTAATTAAAGAGTGTAATCAAATAATTTTTTTTATGAAGCAATCTAACTAAACATGATTTGACAATCCCCATTATTTAATTAATCTACACTTCCACTTTGTTGTAAAACAGTATCTTGCCTCATTAATCATGTTGTAAATTTTCATAACTAGATTTGGTGAAGTTGCTTATTTAATAATCTTCATTTAAACATAACTAAGAATCAAATAATTAATTAAACCAGAAGAACTAATACCCTATATGCAATGCACCAACAAATTAAATTTGTTTGCAATACCTTATTTAGCCCTGTCTTCATAATTGTCGACACAAATTAATACAGTACTAAAATTTTGGTTGCTTAATTAGTTATTCCCATTTAAACATTAACTAAGAGACAAAACTAAACCACAAGAATTAATACCCAATATGTAATGCACTAACAAATATCTTATTTTAGCCTTATCATGTATACTAAAAAATAAATTCTAAAATGTTGGTTGCTTAATTGATATTCAATCATATCAATACTTTTCAACCTTAAATAGAAATATTATAATGATTTCACAAAATTAAATAAAAAAGGGTGTAAAACAGAAAATTAATTCTATTTTAGGGGGTGTAAATTAGATTTTGAGGAAATGTAGGATGCAATAAAAAGGACACATGTGTCGTTTTCAAGTAATTAAATGGGTCATTTTCGACAAGTTGATAAAAATAAGTATTAAACATGTGCAATGGATACAGTACACTAGTAATTGTCACTCACACATGAATGCAATTTGATCCTTCTATGGGAAAAAGTGAGGATTTACATTTTGTGCTCCTTTTTAAGTATTTATTTTGGTCCACAAATATTATGTTATCTCCGTTTATTTTTATTTATTTATATTTGGAAACTTGATATTTTTACTAGAGCATCCTTCGTTATTATAAGTCGTTTCATCTCACTAACTATTAGGTGAATTGAAAATAAAAGAGAGTTATTGGGTATACTAAAACTTCTGTTATGTGCATAATTGAAAGAAAAAATCAAGAAGAATTTAGTGTACGCAATCTTGTTAAGCATGTCTGTAACAAACTGTTCTCACAACTTGAATCGATGACTTAATAATATGGTAAAAGTGATTTTTTTTACTATAGTAAAAAATAAAGTGGATAGAGGTAGTACTATATTCGTTTGTCTCAAATTATCTATCATTATTACTAAAAATAGTTATTGTTTCAAGAAAATACCAAATATGTTAGGATATAAATAAAGGTTAAATTTTGAAAATATTTTTTCCAGTTAATATTTTTTTAGAGTCGTGTAAAAAAATGCACGATATTTTATTGACTTTTGCAGAACGCACAATATTATAAAATTACAATTCTATCGGTTAATCAACATTCCTTCCAATAAAACATTTATAAAATTTTAATATTTTCACAAACACATTTATCGTATAATTTTTTTTTTTAAAGGAAGAAGTGATGGGCTATGTAATATTTATAGCCTTTAGAAACATTCTAAACTGTAAAAATAACAACTATATTTTGTAGAATTATGAAATATATCAAAATCTACCTTAGAAACCTATACAAGTAGATATTTCAATATTTTAAAAGATTCTTAAAAAGCTAAGTCAATTTCTTTAACTTTCTAATATTCGGAATTTAGTAATCCAACTAATATACATTCCTTCAAGCAAGTCTTATTTCACGAAAAATACCTATCAACAACAATTTTCTCAATGTTAGTGTTCAAATTTGAAACTTTTAGTTAATGATGAAAAAATATTATCGAACCCACCACATATTTACCGGTGATATTCCAAACCAAATAAACATTTATATATGTATACAGATATTGAGGTAGTGGTAAGATTCATGTATACTTCAGACCTTATTTGTGATAGAGTCATGTTTTTCTTCTTTCTGTTGATAGTGTGCAGACAAGTTTATTTTAGTCTAATGTCCTCTTTTGTATTGTTAACGACAATAGGTAATGGTTTATTCACAATGAGTTCTGCAGTGGTAAAGGTAAGTAGGTAACTGATTAAAGCACTATGATGGTGGTTTATTTTAGTTTAATGGTGTGCCTTCTTCTAATTTAGAGCATTGTTTGCCCTAAACATTTAATGACTTAATAGAGTATTTGAAACTTGAATCATCCCTTCGTTTCTAGTTGCACACCAAATGGAAACTTCCTGTGGTGATGTCTTAAATAAACGTGTCTTTTAAGTTCAGTGTTCTTGTGTAATAGTGCCATCGCTTGGGTAAAGGTGCTTCTGTTTAAGAATTTTAAATCATTTGTACATCTGTTGGGTTTTCCAGACCTGTTGTTCCATATATACTTTCGGGATGTCGTAAGTAAGACGCTTGCAGGTTCAACAGAAGTTTAGTACACAAGACATTTCATGATCTCAGTGGGAAACAAGTGGAAATAAAGCGTGCTCTTCTAAGAGATGGTAGTTCTGGTGGTTTTGGTGGTCGTTCCACGGGCAACGGTGGTAGTGGTATGGGTGGTGGAAGTTACCAGGGGTATGGTGCATCTGGTGACAATCCTAGTTCTTATGACAGAATGGATACCAACAGATACATGCAGTTACAAAACACTGTAGGTGGCTATCCACCTTATGGTTCCTCCGGATATGGTACACCGGGTTATTGTTATGGATCGTCCAACAATGGCATGGGTTATGGTGCTGTCAATCCTGGATATGGTGGTCCAACAGTTGCAGCAGCCTTCGGAAATCCAAATGTGCCTGGTGCTAGTTATGGTGGCGGTCAAGCTAGTGGATCGAGAAGCTTGTGGGGTTCTTAGGGTCCTTCTGGATATAGGAACATGGGCTATGGTAATGCATCATGGGGTGCTTCAAGTGGTGGTGGTGGAGGTGGACCCGCTAATAGAGGATCTTCTGTTGGTCAGTCTCCAGTTGGAGCCACGGGTTATGGAAATCAAGGTTATGGCTATGGTGGATATGGTGGAGGTGATGGTGCTTATGGAAATCTAGTTGGTGGAGGTGGTGCATTGGGAGACATGTAATCAGGTGGTGGGGGTTACATGGGCAGTGGCTATGGCGATGCTAGTGGAAATTCACAAGGTTCTGATAATTATGGTGCTCAGCAAAATGGACCTCATGGTGGCCAAGTTGGATATGGTGGTGGCAATGGTGGTGCTCCAAGTCAGCAGGCTTAACAACACTGATCATAGTGCTTGATTTCATCTGAGAACTTACCTATTGCTGGAGGGGAACTTCACTTTCACGCTGCTGGTTTCGTTCCACATACAGTTTACTCTTGCAAGCATTACACGCTCAATGGGATTGGTTGGATTGCTTGAATTTTAGTTTTTTGCACTTCTTATTCTAGTTTACTATAAGTAATGTCAGTAGTATTGCCTATTTCATAATATTTTCTGTTTAACTGTCGTATTAATTTGCCTTGCGTATGGTTATTTTTACTAGCTATCTAATGCATCTCCTCTCGTAGCCTGTTATGTCAAAGATTACGTGAGTTAGCTTTTGATTGTGTTGTTCGGTTTTGAATATAGTTTCGTAACCCGTTTATGCCTTCCCAAGCAGGATACTTGATGCTAGTTTCTCCTCACTATAAAAAAATGAATTCTTTTGGTTTCCCATTTGACTTGCGTTGGACAAAGAAGTTTTTGTGATGCTTTTTGTTGGTAGTGCAGCTGTAGCCGATATGGGTAGCAATAGCAGTAGTGGTAGTTAAGTTTTGAGAATGACATAATCATTTTGCTCTGTATTTGACCTTGTGCTGCACAGGAGGAGATGCTCGAGTACTAACGTCTGATGACATCCCACTCTGTCAAATCCAACCGTAGTGCTGGGGATTGTGTTCAGTGCGCACAAGTACTTTCCGTGGAATTTGGCTCATGGTGCATTTCCTGAAACTGGTCATGGTGAAGCGGGGTGAAGACTAACAGCAGTCATCATATGGTATGTGTTGCCAACGGCTAGTGTTTAGTTGTACTAGTGATTTTGTATATGGAAAGGTAGACTAGAATATGGCCATGTTTTCGAGGTACTTGGAAATTTAACTCGCAAACAAGTTCTTTAGTTTTTGGCAGTTTTCGTTTATAAAAGGATGCTTTTCTGGAGATGGATTACAAAATAACATGGTTTAGGCTACCTCACTAGTTTAGAATGATTAAACTTTATTTTTCTTGTTTACACCAATTTAACAGTAGAATAGCTTAGAACTTACTTACTGTCTTTCATCTAATTAGGATTTGTCTGTGCACTGACTGTGGTAGTTGAGCTTTTTTGCTTTTCTACTTTTTTCTGGGGTGTCTCTAACTCCTGTTGTCCCTTTGAGTAGGGTGTTTTTCCTTAGTCTTGATGAAAGATTCACGTTTCGCCTGGCTTTCATTAACAATGCTGAAACATTTTTGGCTTCTTTTGCTTTGATGTATGTTCTTTAGTCTCAAGTAGTGAATGACCTTTCAATGGATTTTTCATGTAAAAGACTATGCTTAGTGAAGTTCTACCGCGTTTTGCCAACCAAGGATATCATATAGCTAAGGCACAGACACTTTGAGTTGCTGATTCTATAATTGTTAAACTGCAGAATCTTTGTTTCTATTGGGAATGCATGACTCTTGTCATTTCATTGTTTCTATGTTTGGATAACTAAGGAAAGTAAGTGAATACTGTTGTGAACCAAGCTAACTCTATTGGGCCAATTAATATGTTGGAGAGGGGGTTCAAAATTTGAAGAAAAACTTATCGAAAGGAGCTCAACATCTATTATATATACATATAATATGATTTTAGTAATTGATAAATAGTATAATTTTCCGCCGAAGGGGGTTCGGTGAACGGTTCTTTTGCAATTCCTTATCTAGATTGTTTGATTTTGAGCCGGGGGTTTATCGGAAACAACATCTCTATCTCACATTTAAGGTAGTGGTATGGACTGCTTACACTTACCCTCCCAAGACCCCACTTGGTAGGAATATACGGTGAACCCCCATCCATTACACATACTGGCTCCGCCCCCGAGTCAAGAGGTGATTGTTGTATAGAGATGGCAACCAAAGGTGGAGATGTGAATATTCAGCGGGATTTTAGGTTGTCGATGGGGCAGTTTTTGTTTGGGAACTAAGGTAGGGAAGAAAGTGAAGAGTTAGAAGCTTGGAGTCACTCAATGATAAAATAATACAAATAGATTAACATATTACAAAATGATAAAAATTAAACTAAATTGATTTTCAAAAGGTCACCATTACAAATGAGACATAGATCACCGAAAACGTAAAATCTCTATACAATTATTAACTCAAAATATTGAAGAATTGTGCAAGTGACAGATTGTTCACTAGAATGAATTGTACAATTGACAAATTGTTCACTAGAAAGGGGTTTATGGTATGCTAGGATGGCGTAAACCGTCTGCATAATGGAGACTATCATTCCGACTTGGTGGGAATATACTGGGTAGAGAGATATACATGTTTTAGCATGTTTTAGAATTTGATTACTAAATATACATGTTCAACATTCATGTTTGTACTCCGATGGAGCAAAACAGGTCATATATTTTAGCATATGATTACAAAATATACATGTTCAACCTTCATGTTTATACTTTAGTGGAGCAAAACAAGTCGCATATTTTAGCATATGATTATACATGTTCAACCTTCATGTTTATACACTCCGGTAGAGCAAACCAAGTCATATATTTTAGCATATGATTACAAAATATATACATGTTCAACCTTCATTTTTTATACTCCAGTAGAGAAAAATAAGTCACATATTTGAGCATAAGACCCTGTGTTCACAAGCGTATACAAACAACAATTTCACCTAAGGATCATCTTGTTCTCAGTGACCCTCTATGCCATATGACTTTAGAGTTAATGGGAGCTTATTTTCCAACGATGAAAATGGTTCATAAATAGTGTGATATAATATGTAGTGTGATATAATATCTAGTTTTGATAGTGTGATATAATATGTAGTTTTACAAAAAATTGTTATCACAAATCTAGTGATAGAAGACTATCTAGCTTGGTTCGTCTATTAACTTGGCCTTTGAAGAAGAAGGTTCGGCATGCTTCGACTTATCTTTATTTTCCGCTAAATTCATTCCTTTCTCTGATATTTTATAAAGTAGATGGATAGAGTCAGTCGATCAGTAAAAAAAAATAACAAGTGCTTCTGAAATGATTGATAGAAAATAAGACAACTATTCCATGCATTTATATTTTATACATTAAATTTAATACAACATCGAACACAGTGAATGAAAACAACAAAAAAAAAAGGTAGTATATTGTAACTTTGGGATTGTAATTGGGGTCGAATCTCCACATGTGTTGTTTGGGTGGTCAGGTCAAGCTTCATCTGGGCTAAGGCTGTAGACCCAAGCAACTTCTTCCACACAAGACCACGTAATCTTTGACGCTCTGCGTCCAATTTTGCAATCTCCAGGTCATATGTTTGGGTGGTCAAGTCAAGCTTCATCTAGGCCAAGGCTGTAGGCCCAAGCAACCTCTTCCACACAAGACCACGTATTCTCCGACGCTCTACTTCCAATTTTGCAATTTTCTTCACTCCCTCCAGGTGTTGCTTGTTTACAACTTCTATCTGCCGCATGCACTTACCTTGATTTATCTGCCGCATGCACTTCTTCAGTGCACTATCCAGATGTGATGCACTGTCTTCAGCAGTAAGCTTCAAAAGAGTAACGGATTCCAGGTGATTTTTCAGTGTCGCGACTTCTGACTCAGCCTTCTCCCAACCTGTACAGAGAGATGTGAATAAAAGAATTCAGTACCAAGTTGCAAAATACAAGTTGTAAGAAAAACACAAGTCAATAAGGAACATCACCTGAGATATCTTCTTCAGGAACTTTAGCATATTGTTTTCCCAGGTTTTCCTTATTAGTCATTTCTGACAGTGCAGCCGCTAACTTAAGAGACTTAACTTGATCCTCCAGTCCAGTCAAATGTGAATAAGATTCAACGGAAATTTGCACATATTTAGGTTTCTTGATTTCCTGTTTACCCTGAAATATATCTGCCGCATGCACTCCTTTAGTGCAGTAGTAAAATAGAAATAGAAAGAAAGCCCAACACAGCAAAATATGCAACATGTTTTCCATAACTTTTTGTATTGAAAGTAACTAATGCTTTGTTTAAGAGAGTAGTACTGGTAATTGTAAAACTTAAGAACTTGTGAACTTAAGAGCTTATGAACTATTGTTTATATAGGCTGAGTATTGTAAAACTAAACCAACATAAAAATGGTAAAAAAATATCTCAGTAAGAGAATTTCTCTTACTGAATCAATCATATACCAATTAAAAAGGAAAGTCAATATTTGTAAAAGTCATTCACAATATTGTTTTCCTTAGGCCAAATCCAATAAATAAAAAATATCAAGACAGTCATGATTAAAAACTAGATTCCCATAATACTGAAAGTTACCTTATATATAGGTGAGTGCCGTGTTGTCGCATATTCCGTAAAAGGAAGGTAAATTAATAGTAACATGTTAGCATCAATCACTAATCAATTAAGAGATCGATAATCAATTAGGGTCAATTAGGGATGAGAAAATTTGTTCAATTTACCATAAATAAATTATGAGCAATTAATTTTGTAAAATAATCCCTAATTATTTTTGTACCTAATTCAAATCATCAATTATACAAAAATCAGTCCACGATGTAATTCAAGAAACGTGATACACAATCAGATGTTCTTTACCAAAATCTTATTCAAATTATCACAAGATCAATCAAACCATAAAAATATAATACGCAGTCAAATGTTCTCTGTTATAATCACGAGCCGAGAAATTTGTCAACTAATTCAAAGAAGATGGATAATTTCAAAATTCGGAATTAGCAAACTATGACAAAATTGATCATTATTAAAATTTAGATTTTTCACATCTGGTAGTCTTAAAACATAAGCACACAAAATGGCAAAGAATCGGATGAAATAAATCATTCATGCATTGTTAATTCAGAGTCCGAAATCTGTTAAAGAAGGGGAAAAGAGATTAAAATTAAACACAAACATTTAAATATTTAGGCAAACCTGTGGATGGGTTTTTTATCTCTTTTTTGACAAACGGATCAATGGCACGGAGAAGGTTGGTGGCGGGTGGACGACGGAGATGACCTGGGGTGGCGACGGTTGGTTCACGGAGGAGGTTGGAGAGCAGAGGGGTCTCGTGGCAATGTTGGAGCGGCATTGGCGTGCTGGTTCATCACCGGAAAGGGGAAAATAGAGGGAGAGATGGTGATGGATGCTGAGGGCTGGTGGCACGGTGCTGGCAGCGGTGAGGACGAACGGAAGGAGGCAGTGGTAGATTTGGTATCGCCGGAGTAGGCGATGGCGGCGCGGTGCTGGCAGCGGCGAGGACGAACGGCAGGAGGTAGTGGTAGATCTGGTATCGCCAGAGTAGGCGTTGGCGGCGCATATAGAGCACGGTGGGAACGCTATTGGAGAAGGGGGTCTCGGTGGCGCTACTCCGCCGATCAGCGGCGGCAGCCATGGGAAAGAGAGGTTAGATAGAGAGAGAAGGAAAGAGGTTAGATAGAGAGAGAAGAGCGACTGTTGTTTGTCTTTGGAATTAGGGTTAGGTTTTTGGATTAAAAAGGAAGGAATGGTGTATCAGATCTTAGTCGTTGGATCCGTTTAGGATCAACGACTGAGATCTAAAAATTGAAAATTTGGAAATGAGTTTCAAAAATGGCTAGAATTGTAAGAAATTGGACAAAGTTAAGTTAAAAGGTGAATAAATTTAGGCAAAAAAAATTAAAATATGCTATTATTTAAATTAAAATAGGGATAATAGTATATAATAATAATAATTAAATAATACATAACAATATTAAATAATAAGTAATAAATAATAATAAATAATAATAATAATTATAATAAATAATAATAATTAATAATAAATAATTTAATAAAATAAATAATGCTAAATAATGGAAAACTAGATATTGTGTTTGCAAAAATATGGATGTGCATAACTACGTGGAAAATAATTTAATAAATATTAATAAAAATTACATAAAATGCTGAATTTGAGTTTAAAAAGTATTACAATGATACTAAAAGCTAAGAAATAATTTATGCATTTCCTTTAATTATAAATGCGACACGTTAGTATGTACTCAATGTAAGAATAATATTTAAAAATATTGATAATTAAAATTAAATAATTCTGATATAATAACAGCCTAAAAGTGATATCGGGAGGTCAAAATTGGGTGTCAATAGAGTCGCCACCTAATTTTCAAGAAAAAATAGGAAACCTGTTTATTTATTAACATGTACTCCCTCCGTTTGAAAAGAAATGACTTACTTTCCTTTTTAGTTCGTTTAAAAAAGAATGACCGCTTTCATTTTTTGTCAATACTTTAATTTAAACTTTCCAAATGGCATGTTTATGACCACAAGATTAAAGGTCATTTTGATACATTTGACACTACTTTAATTTAAGGCTGCAAGATTTTTTTTTTCTTAACTTTGTGCCAAATCAAAGTAGGTAATTCTTTTTGAAATGGAGGGAGTATGATGAAACCAATTTAGATTCTAGGTAAGAATTCAAATTATTGCGAAGGGAAGGGGTTAGACACCCTTCAGAATCTACAAATATAGTTCCCGGCCAGACTTAAGTTTATTATAAAAAGAAAAAAGAAAAAAGAAAAAAAATCAATGCATGCAAATACAAATATAAAATATATATTAAAATAATATAATGCATATTCTATCGTAAAGTATATATATAAGCAAAATATATAAATATGTACGTAAAGAAAAAACTGAATAAAGAAAAATTATTTTAAGAAACAAAATCTACATAATATCCATTAATGTAAAAAAGTGAATTATTTGATTAAGTATCTAAATCAATTTTAATATAACAAGTAATGACCTAAATTTGCCTAAAGTGTGATGAGAATCGCGTGAAAAATAAAAAATATCAGAAAAATTATATAAAAGAAAAATATATGCAATATCTTTCAATGTATAAGTATGAATTAATTGAGTAAATATCTAAATTAATTTAATTTTTTAACATAAATATTAACGACCTATATTTGCCTAAACACGTGATGAACATTTGTAAAAAGCATTTCTGTCCAATGCCCCAAAAATAAATTTTACACTATAATTTATATTTTGTACAAGTGTAAAAATATAAAAAATAAATTTAAACTCTTCGTTAAATGTCACTCCCGTCAAGTATTCCCAACCTGGATAAACACTTGTAAATAAAAATGTTTGTAACAAATAAATAATTATCAAAATAAATTGAAAATATTTGTGTGCTTATATGTATAAAAATATATAATTTTTTAAAAGGTGGGCTCAGATTAGATTTTAAATACGACTTACGAAGTGGTTGCTGATTTATTAGTCGGCCTAACTCGTGTTGCCAAGATACGAATCATAAAACTTTTACATTATAAAAATTTTGTCATTGCCCAAATTTATTTATTTTACTACGTATTTATATATATATATATATATATATATATATACGTCTTTTTATTTGTATAGGCCTCAAAAATTGATGAAAAATTTCTTCATTGGCCACAAAGGGAGATAACAATTTCCCTAAAAAATTATCCTAACACTATCTATTTATATTAGTCCACAAAGGGAGATAACAAATGATCATCCTAAAGAGTGTAATTTGCAAATAATATCACGCGTAATTAAAGAGTGTAATCAAATAATTTTTTATAAAGCAATCTAACTAAACATGATTTGACAATCCCCATTATTTAATTAATCTACACTTCCACTTTGTTGTAAAACAGTATCATGCCTCATTAATCATGTTGTAAATTTTCATAACTAGATTTGGTGAAGTTGCTTATTTAATAATCTTCATTTAAACATAACTAAGAATCAAATAATTAATTAAACCAGAAGAACTAATACCCTATATGCAATGCACCAACAAATTAAATTTGTTTGCAATATCTTATTTAGCCTTATCTTCGTAATTGTCAACACAAATTAATACAGTACTAAAATTTTGGTTGCTTAATTAGTTATTCTCATTTAAACATTAACTAAGAGACAAAACTAAACCACAAGAATTAATACCCAATATGTAATGCACCAACAAATACCTTATTTTAGCCTTATCATGTATACTAAAAAATAAATTCTAAAATGTTGGTTGCTTAATTGATATTCAATCATATCAATACCGTTCAATCTTAAATAGAAATATTATAATGTTTTCATAAAATTAAATAAAAAAGGGTGTAAAACAAAAAATTAATTCTATTTTGGGGGTGTAAATTAATTTTATCGTTCTTTTTCTTACTTTAACCTTCTATTTACTGTGTATTTCCCCACTAGGTACAGTGATTCACCTTTTATAGTAACATTTTCAACACTAAAATAATTTCAAAAAAGAAATAGAATAGTGAAGAGCTTTAGGTAAATCTGACGTTTAAAATAAGAAAGAAAAGTACAAAGCTTTAATTTAAAAGACAGAATTTAAGTTCACATGTACGAAAGCTTGATGTGATGTAATCCAAAGAATAAATTCACGCTGAGTACTCTATACCTAAAACGGACCATATGCAGGGGCAGCGCTACGTGGATTTCAGATCCAAACCCCTTTCATTGAAAAATTATATTGTATATATATATGATTTTTTTTTCTATGTGTATATATATTAATTTGACCTCCCTGACACAAGCAAAAAACTTGATTCAGTGGCAAAAGGGGTGCAAACTTTCACGCAAAGGGCCTGCTGGTCTTGGGTTTGAGACCCATTCACGATAGGTTTTTAATTTATTTTTTTTGCTTTCTGTTTTTGACCCCCCTTAATAAAAATCCTTCCTCAGCCACTGACTATGTGTTATCATGAACTTGAATCTTGAGCGTTAGCTGTCACGAAGCCATATATAAAATGATACATTTGAGTTTTTGCAATTGGAAATAAAACTGTGTTGGATGCATCACTCCTAAAATAGGTCATTCAGTATGTGAATTTTGATTTAGTCGTACCTCAATATAAATACCAAACACAAAATACACACAAAAAAGGAAGAGACTGCAGTAGAGCAAAACAAGTCACATATTTTAGCATATGATTACAAAATATACATGTTCAACCTTCATGTTAATACTACAGTAGAGCAAAACAAGTCACATATTTTAGTATATAATTACAAAATATACATGTTCAACCTTCATGTTTATACTCCAGTGGAGCAAAACAAGTCACATATTTTAGCAAATGATTACAAATTATACATGTTCAACCTTCATATTTATACTCCAGTGGTGCAAAACAAGTCACATATTTTAGCATCTGATTACAAATTATACATGTTCAACCTTCATATTTATACTCCAGTGGAGCAAAACAAGTCACATATTTTAGCATATAATTACAAAATATACATGTTCAACCTTCTTGTTTATACTCTAGTGGAGCAAAACAAGTCACATATTTTAGCATATGATTACAAAATATACATGTTCAACCTTCATGCTCATACTCCAATAGAGCAAAACAAGTCACATATTTTAGCATATGATTACAAAATATGTATGTTCAACCTTCATGTTTATACTCCAGTAGAGCAAAACAAGTCATATTTTTGCATATGATTACAAGTCATATATCTTTACATATGATTACAAAATATACATGTTCAACCTTCACGTTTATACTCCAGTAGAGCAAAAAAAGTCACATATTTTAACATATGATTACAAAATATACATGTTGAACCTTCATGTTTATACTCTAGTAGAGCAAAACAAGTGACATATTTTAGCATATGATCCCAAAATATACATGTTCAACCTTCATGTTTATACTCTAGTGGAGCAAAACAAGTCATATATTTTAGCATAGGATTACAAAATATATATGTTCAGCCTTTATGTTTATACTCCAGTAGAGCAAAACAAGTCACATATTTTAGCATATGATTACAAAATATACATGTTCAACCTTCATTGTTTATACTCTAGTAGAGCAAAACAAGTCACATATTCGAGCATAAGACCGTGTGTTCACAAGCGTATACAAACGACCATTTCACCTAAGGATCATCTTGTTCTCAGTGACCCTCTATGCCATGTAACTTTAGAGTTAACGGGAGCTTATTTTCCAATGATGAAAATGGTTCATAAATAGGTTGTTTGGTTCCCTTCACTGGACGCAAGCAAGCTAGGTAGCCATGCATATGGTTGTTGAAGTTGAACAGTGGCAGCTTACTACTCACTGGTGTGATGGACTCCTCTTATTTAGACACTGGCGCGCCAGATATGTCCTATTTATTTCGGTAGAAGAAATCTGGATTAGGAAGCTGTTCCTCATACATGTAAGATGATATCGAAGAACTGTGATCGTGAATGTGTAAAGACAGACATTTTGAAGCTACTTAGGTATAAACACATACATGTAGATGATATCAGAGAATTGTTATCACATGAACATGTAAACACAGACATTCTGACACCACTGTATCTTCTTTTCAAATTCATGTTTCAATATCTGAGTTGGCTTGTTTACTTTAAAAATGACATCCTCCTCCATTGTCTCCACTCCTCCTTGTATTGCTAATTCAAGTTTAGACCTTAACGTAACAATTTCTTCTTCTTTCTTCATAAGATTTCTCTTAGCTTAGTTACGCTCTTTCTCTTTGAGCTTATTCTACATCTGAAGCTTGTGGATAAACTGATCCATTGCCAAAATCCTTGACCCCAAAATAACCGCTGAGGAAGAATCTTCTACACCTTTCTCCTTCAACGGCGTATGAGGGCCACGGACAATGCATTTTGCTTTTCCACTGTACTCTAGAGTAGAGATGGTTTTGTGGAGCTCTTTAGGATCTGGACTGGCACACAGTATCATGAGAATTTTGGACTTGTCATCCTCAAAAGAATCCTACACGAAGTAGTTGAATCAACTTCTTACAACGACTAGTACAACTCCAAAACTGTTTGGGGCTATGTCGCTTGGTTCCTTACAAAATGATGCTGGTGCGTGTAAGATCCTCCAAAAATTACTGATTTTTGGACGATTCAATACGGAGGTAGCAACATTTTTGGAGGATCCAAGAAACATAGATATGTTATATACACAAGATGTAGTACCTGTAAAAGCATAGTTAACTTGGTGTCTCAGAATGGCACGTGGGAATCAGCGTTAGCATTGGACTCAACCACCCTTTTAAGTGCACTGTTTCCCTGATTGATCTTTGCAGTCTGCGTAATTTGATCGTCAGATTAGTATCAAATGCATCAAGAGCTAAAATCATACATTTCAAATTATTGTTCATAGGAAATCTGGAAACAAACTTTAAAGAAGCGAGGTAAGTAAAAAACGTGGAACTTTACCTGCATTTTTGCTTCCATGCCAGTTTGACCAGCTTGTTCTATATTCTCGAAACCAGCCATATCGTCAAGCATTAGTCTCCATCCTACTATTGGAATATCAATAATCATTTGCAACAACATTTAGCTTCCTTCATAAAAGATGAAGACATATCCTTGCTGGAAATAGAAAACAAATGAAACTCTTTCCATTTAGACATCGTTAAACATATATTCAGGATTGATACCATGCAGTGGCTCCGAGAGCTCCACTCATTGCACAAAGTGCTTTTCACTATTCTTCTCTTCTCTACTTTCTGAATCTCCTTTGATATCTTTGTAGCCTCAGTAGCAGAAATAAAAGTTGCATTCTTTGCCTTTTTACCGGTACCTTCAAGTCTCACCTGCAAAAGTAAAAACACAGGGCAAGCATTATACAGAGAAATACAAAGTAGTACAAGTCATACTAGCTTTCGTCTGTCTAACTTTAGTATATCCTTATATTCTGGCTTGTGTAGCTATGTTAGGCATACAGATCAATAATGGCAAGATCAATGGCGCTATGGCGAAAATATGTACCAAGGAATTAGGCAAAGTACTATAAATCATTGGCAGTTCAATTATTAAGTGAAGTACTATAAATCATTAGAATTCAGTACTTAATGATAACACCGTCGATTGAAAGTCGAGTATAGAAATGTAAGGTCAAAATGCAAAAGTCAATTTATCTGAGGAGATATATAAGATATACACTGACCACGTTTTCCCATTTAAGCTCAGGTCATGTCTAAACATGCACAACATGGATAAATTACCAAGTAGTCCTCATCAATTGAGAGAAACTAGAGCATTTTCTTAAATGCATTCAATACAATATGAACAATATCAGTTCCTCGGTCCAAACAAGTTGGGTTTCAGCCAAATGAATCTTGACTAACCATGTTTCCCCGTTTAAGCTCAACTAATGTCTAAACCTGCTAAATTTTGGATAAATATAATGTGAGAAAATGGGAAATTTTTAAATAATTTTGTGTGATTAAACTAGAGAATTTTCTTAAACATGCTCAATATTACTACTACAACTACAACACCTAAATCCCAAACAAGTTGAATGTGATATAGTCGCAGACCAGGTTTGCGCATTTAAGCTCAACTAATGTCTAAACGTGCTAATTTTGGATAACCATAATTTGATAAAACAGGCAATACTTCTCTCTTTTTCTTCCATAGATAATTTAATGTGTTTTATAGATAAACTAGAGCATTTTCTTAAACGTGCTCAATACTACAACCATAAAACCTCAATCGCAAACAAGTGAAGTGTTCCATATGAATCATCACTGAACATTTTTCTCTGTTTAGGTTCAACTCATGTCTAAAGTGCTCAGTACAACCACAACAACACCTCAATCCCAATCAAGTGCTTGTGAGTAAACACCAGATGGATCAGACAAATCTTGTTTAGCACAACCTTTGTACACTAACTTAGTATAATCTAAATCAGATTTATCTAGTGGGGTTAGCTTAAGAATGGTAAATGTAACCAAAATAGTGAGAATATGCAAAATGGCTTTGTGGACAAGTCCATTTTTTTTGGATTCTTGATTGATTATTCCATTGTTGTTTGGGCCTTTTTTGAAGTTTTTTTTGGTTACTTTTTTGGAAAGTAAAATCAAGAAAATGTTGAAGGAAAGTGTAAATACAACTCTCTTTTATTGTGCAAGATAGTGGTTATCTTTACTACTACTAGTACACTGTAGACAAAAAGAGAAAATTCAGTCCGGCCTATCGAAAAAGAGCTCATTAAAACAGTGTATTATACGCTGCCTTAACTTGCATTCAGAAATTTTACTAGTTACTCCAAGGCTCCCCTTCGTACACTGTAGAAAAAAGATAAAAAAATATGATTTCTTGGTAAAAAGTCTCTCTACTTCAACTTGATTCGGCAATATAAATTGTGTACACTTTATCTCCTAAAATTCCACTTTATGAGATTACACTGAATATGTTATTGTTGTTGTGATTATTTTTCGATCTAAAAATATGACGTTTGATACTAGAATATGTTGGTTTTGTCCGAAAATGTGTCAGAGTCTATTAAAACCAGTCTCTCTGCTTCATTCTGAGTTAGGAACATAGATTGTGTATATTTTATTACTCCAAATCCCACTTTATGTGAATACAATGGGTACGTTATTGTTGTTGGGTCTGAAAATATCCTAAGTCGGGTCTATCAAAAACAGTCTTTCTATTTCAGCTTGAGTTGCTAATATAAATTGTGTACACTTTACCTCTCAAAATTTCACTTTATGAGAATACACCAAATACGTTGTTGTTGTTGTTATTTTTCGATCTGAAAATATGACGTTTGATATTAGTACTATTTTGTCTTTCTCATTTTACGCGTCACGCTTTCAATTTTAGATTATCCCAAGGAAAAACTAAATTGTTTTAGAATACAAGTTTTAAAGTTCCTTCTTTTTCGTTAAATTTCGAGTCGAGTCAAATTAACCACATAAAATGAAAGGAAGGAAATAGAATATTTCAAAAAATAGTCCCTTTTTTTTGAAAAAAATAATAAATATAATTTTTTAAAATGAGAATATGTAAAATGGCTTTGTGGGCAAATTCAATTTCAAAAATAGTATATGTTTAAAAAATATAATATAAGTGTAATAATATTTTTAAAAAGTCTAAAAAAATTAACTATAACAAAAAATATATAATATATTTAAAAAGTTCAAACAACTTAGTTACTCTGAATATTAACATTTGATGAAAAAATATTATTATTTGAGAATGAGAACAAATTATTGTACTATAATAAAAACAAAAAAACAACTCATAGGGTGAAGTAAATATTCCCTAGGTAAGAGAGGTGGAAAATTAACTATATAAGTTTGACCAAAGTACATTTATTGTAACAACCTTATTAAATTCCAATATTTGAAATTTGAATATTTTGGGGGGTATATTTGCCTCTTATGTTCAAAATATAATAATATTTTCCTCTTATGTATATTAATTAATGAAGTTTAACTAATATTATGTGAAGTATAATAGATTCTTGTGATTTATGTGAGTTATGTAAGAATTAATATTTGATGTTATTTTAATTGAATTAATTATCTAATATTTGTTGTTGATGAGAGGTATAATATTATCCACTGAATTTAGTTGCGATACGTTAAAATTAATTCAGATACCACAATTATACAAAAGAGACTTCAATGCGAAGACTCTGGCTCGAGTACTTATCCCTCTGCGTCAATCACATATAACATTCCAAATCTAATCACCACTGATTTCATCAAATCATAACCGTTCATTTCCTTTCCCAATAAAGAAAATCAACAGTCTCAAGTTCGAGCACCGAATATGGAGAAAATTTCATTAAAAGCGTCATCCTCAGAATGGACCTTGTAGTACGCGATCCAGATTAGTCAACAATACGTGATCCAAATGAGAAAGAGCTCCATAACAGATATCGAACATTAGGTGGGAAACTGAAAAAAAAATCTCATCACCACCACTAATCTCATCAAATCATAACTGTTCATTCCTTGTCTCAATGGACAAAATCACTAGTCTCAAGTTTTGACACTGAGTATGGAGAAAATCCTGTGAAGAATGTCATCCCAAAAATGAGTCTTATAGTGTGTGATCCAAATTAATCAGCAATGAGCGATCCAAATTAGACAGAGCTCCATAACAGATACCAGACATTCGATGGAAAACTAAAAAACAAAATAAAAAGCCTCATCACCACCGTTTGTCTAATCAAATCACAACTTGTAGTGTACGATACAAATTAGTCGATAATGCGCCATTCGAATTAGACAGAGCTACACGACAGATACCAAACACTAGGTGGGAAACTACAAAACAAAACAAAAATTTCATCACCATCACTGATCTAATCAAATCATAACTTGTATTGTGCGATCCAGATTAGTCAATAATATATGATCCAAATTAGAGAGAGCTACACGACAGATACCATACACTAAGTGGGAAACTAAAAACCACCCCCACCATTGATCTAATCAAATCACAATCGCCAGTGTGCAATCTAGATTATTCAACAATGCACAATCCGAATTAGACAAAGCTTCATGACAGATACCAGACACAAAGTGGTAAACTGAAAAACAAAACAAAAATTCTCACCACCGCCATTGATCGAATCAAATCACAACTCGTAGTCTGCGATCCAAACTAGTCGATAATACGCGATCTGAATTAGAAAGAGCTTCACGATAGATACCAGACACTAGGTGGGAAACTGCAAACAAAACAAAAAATCTCATCACCACCATTGATCTAATCAAATCACAACTTGTAGCGTGCGATTCAAATTAGTCGATAATGGGCGATTGGAACTAAACAAAGCTTCACGACAGATACCATACACTAGGTGGAAAACTACAAAATAAAAAATCTCATCACCATCACTGATTTAATCAAATCATAACTTGTAGTTTGCGATCCAGATTAGTCGATAATGCACGATCCGAATTAGACAGAGCTTTATGACAGATACCAGATACTAGGTGAGAAATTACAAAACAAAACAAAAAATCTCATCACCACCATTGATCTAATCAAATAACAATCCGTCGTGTGCGATCCAGATTAGTGGATAATGCACAATTCGAATAAGATAGAGCTTCACAACAGATACCAGACACTAAGTGGGAAACTGAAAAACAAAACAAAAAATCTCATCACCACTATTGATCTAATCAAATCACAACTTATAGTTTGTGATCCAGATTAGTCGATAATGCGCGATCTGAATTAGATAGGGCTTCACTATAGATACTAGACACTAGGTGCGAAACTACAAAACAAAACAAAACAAAAAGTCTCATCTCCACCATTGATCTAATCAAATTACAACTCGTAGCGTGCGATCCAAATTAGTCGATAATGCGCGATTCGAATCAAACGCTTGATCCGAATTAGATTGAACTTCACGACAGATACCAGACACTAGGTGGAAAACTACAAAACAAAATAAAAAAAATCATCACCACCATTGATCTAATCAAATAAAAATCCGTAGTGTGCGATCCACATTAGTCGATAATGCGCAATCCGAATTAGACAGAGCTTCACATGAGAAACTGAAAAAACAAAACAAAAAATCTCATCACCACTATTGATCTAATCAAATCACAACTCGTAGTGTGCGATCCAGATTAGTCGATAATGCGCTATTCAAATTAAATGCGTGATCCAAATTAGATAGAACTTCACGACAGATACCAGACACTAGGTGAGAAACTACAAAACAAAATAAAAAATCTTATCACCACCATTGATCTAATCAAATAACAATCCGTAGTATGCAATCCATATTATTCGATAATGCACAATCCGTATTAGACAGAGATTCACAACAGATATCAGACACTGGATGAGAAACTGAAAAAATAAAACAAAAAATATCATCAACACCATTGATTTAATCAAATCACAATCTGTAGTGTACGATCCAGATTAATCGACAATACGCAATCCGAATTAGCCAGAGATCCATAACAAATACCAGACATTAGATGGGAAACCGATAAACAAAACAAAAATATCATCACCATCACTGATCTAATCAAATCACAACTCGTAGAGTGCGATCTAGACTAGTCGATAATGCGCTATCAAAACTAGACAGAGCGTCACAAAAGATACTAGACACTAGGTGAGAAACTACAAAACAAAATAAAAATCTCATTAATCAAATCATAACTCGTAGTGAACGATCTAGATTAGTCAATAATGCGCGATTCAAATTAGAGACAAAGCTTCACGACAGATATCAGACACCAGGTGAAAACTACAAAACAAAACAAAAAAATCATCACAACCATTGATCTAATCAAATCACAACCGTCCATTCCTTGTCCCAAATTCATCTTCATTCACCTTAGTTTCCCACTTTTCTCCTTCATAAACCCTCACTTTCTCTTTGTCTTCACCTAAAGAGAGATATACACACTTAAAATTTGCACTTTCTTTTTTTTGGTATACATAATATACACACACCATATACAAAGAGAGTGAGGGAAAATACATATGGATTCTGACCA
The DNA here is from genome assembly GCA_030864225.1 of Capsicum baccatum var. pendulum. Lineage (NCBI taxonomy): Eukaryota > Viridiplantae > Streptophyta > Magnoliopsida > Solanales > Solanaceae > Capsicum > Capsicum baccatum. The sequence goes on along the minus strand of CM061555.1, from coordinate 225,083,669 downwards.
AGGAAAGCTATTTATTGGTGGAATATCATGGGAAACAACAGAAGAGAAGATGAAGGAGTATTTTTAAGTATATGTGATGTTTTACAAACTGTTGTAATGATAGATAAGATTACTGGAAAGCCTAGAGAATTTGGTTTTGTTGTATTTGCAGATCCTAGTGTTCTTGATAGAGTTCTTAAAGATACTCATGTAATTAATGGCCGCACGGTGAGTTTTTTTTTTACTCTATTTTAGCTTTTGGTGTTTTATTATTTTTGATTAGTTCTGTATTTGTGCTTGTTGGGTTGTTAGTTTTTACTAATTCTTGGATTTTAGGATTGTGGGTT
>CM061555.1:225044985-225082843 GCA_030864225.1 Capsicum baccatum var. pendulum | reverse complement strand
CCCTGAACCCTGAACCCTGAACCCTGAACCCTGAACCCTGAACCCTGAACCCTGAACCCTGAACCCTGAACCCTGACCCCTGAACCCTGACCCCTGAACCCTGACCCCTGAACCCTGACCCCTGAACCCTGAACCCTGAACCCTGACCCCTGAACCCTGAACCCTGAACCCTGAACCCTGAACCCTGAACCCTGAACCCTGAACCCTGAACCCTGAACCCTGAACCCTGAACCCTGAACCCTGAACCCTGAACCCTGAACCCTGAACCCTGAACCCTGAACCCTGAACCCTGAACCCTGAACCCTGAACCCTGAACCCTGAACCCTGAACCCTGAACCCTGAACCCTGAACCCTGAACCCTGAACCCTGAACCCTGAACCCTGAACCCTGAACCCTGAACCCTGAACCCTGAACCCTGAACCCTGAACCCTGAACCCTGAACCCTGAACCCTGAACCCTGAACCCTGAACCCTGAACCCTGAACCCTGAACCCTGAACCCTGAACCCTGAACCCTGAACCCTGAACCCTGAACCCTGAACCCTGAACCCTGAACCCTGAACCCTGAACCCTGAACCCTGAACCCTGAACCCTGAACCCTGAACCCTGAACCCTGAACCCTGAACCCTGAACCCTGAACCCTGAACCCTGAACCCTGAACCCTAAACCCTAAACCCTAAACCCTAAACCCTAAACCCTAAACCCTGAACCCTGAACCCTGAACCCTGAACCCTGAACCCTGAACCCTGAACCCTGAACCCTGAACCCTGAACCCTGAACCCTGAACCCTGAACCCTGAACCCTGAACCCTGAACCCTGAACCTTGAACCCTGAACCCTGAACCCTGAACCTTGAACCCTGAACCCTGAACCCCAAAACCCTGAACCCCAAAACCCTAAACCCTAAACCCCGAAAAATTTTTCTCTCCCTTCTCTCTAGAATCTGCCGCCGCCGCCATGGCGCCGCCGCCGCCGGTCGAGCTTCATCGGCCGCCGGACCACCGCCAAAATATGCGCAGCAACGTTGCGCACCACCCTCTAATTGACAATCCCACATTATTGAGCCTTAATGCTGCAAAAATTGCCGGAGAAGCCGCTGTTTTGCGCAAAAATCCGACGACCTCGATTGCAACCGGACCACTTTCCGGCGAGATTCATGGTGGCGCACCCACTGGGGTATGTTCGCCATCAACGGATCTTCCTTCTTCTCTAAATGTGGAGCACTCTAATGGTGCAATTTCCGGCAAGACTGTTCATCGCCGGCGACGGAAGTCCGACCGGCCAAACTACCGATAACCAACGGAAAATGGTTTGCGATGCTGCTGCGAACCTAACCATCCAAGAAGCCCCAATTAGTTCGCACCAAAACGTCTCCAATTTGACTTTGAAGTTTACGCCGCCTAGGGCGAATTCTGCTGTCCACCAAATGGCAGTCTGTTCGGATGTTTCGGATCGTAATAAGGAATGCAACAAAACAACCACAGAATCCCCAATTAATGTGCAACAAGGTTCTTCCAATTTGCTAGTTAGGGTTCTACCCCATCCGGTTATCAACATAGTAGCTGACGGAGCTCCGGTGAAGCGTACTACTGATTCCCGGTTGAAGGCTTTTATAGAAGAAAATGCTGGTACAACTGCACAACCAATTCAAATTGACAAAGCTGGGACACCTTCGGATCCCCTTTCCAAGCCTAACAACAAAAGTTAATCATCCGGGAAAGGAGTTGTGATGAACGTTGCTGAAAGTGTTGCCGTGCAGTCCAAAGGTACCAAGTCTGCATTTCCAAAAATCTCAGCAAACTTCGATAAACATAATCCCAAAACCGGTCAGCCTAACCAAATCGAGAAGTCCACCAACACTGCGGCTACAACTTCCGTTGTCAATGGTAAGAATAATCTTATTCCTGAGCCTGCTCCATTCACTGTAGTTCAGACTTATGCTACAAGATTAAGAGCTAATCATACGAAGAATGAGGTTCCTATTCAAATAGTTGAACCTACTCTCACTATGAGGTTGATCAGAATGCTCAATGGAGAGATCAGTTGCAGCAATAGAAAAGGGGTCCTGTGATGCTGTATGGTTCTCAAATACATCACTGTCCTGAAGTTGCCTCGACCAACCCTTCTGCCAGGGTCTACTTATTGAGAGATTGCAAAGTGGTTGAGCAAATTCAGACTAGTTGTTCTGGTAATACAATGGCTAACCAGTACTGTCAGGTACTAGACAATGTTCAACACTATTCAACTACGGTTATGGGTTCTACTATGGTTGAGTATCAGGTACAACCTCTGAACATAGATACTGAGGTGGTGAATGGTTCTCAGCTTGCTCCGAGTCCAGAGGTTGATTCCGCCAAACTCACTGATGCTAGATACACAATTCAGAATCAGTATGATGAGGTGTTTGCTCAGGGACAATAGTTGGGTAATGTGAGTTGTGCTACTGAAAATTACCAGCAAGGTTCTCAGGCCAATCTGTTAATAGATACCACTCAGGTTCATCAAATTGTTCCCTCGACAGATGGTTCAGCCAGTGCCATGATGAAGCCTCAGAACATGGGTATTGATGTGTCCACTGGTTCTGCTCATGGAAGCCCGGATACTGCTCCATCCAAAGCTGCTGACAATTCTGTTTTCTCTTCAAATTCTACCAGCAATTCTATTTCTGCGGCCAGCAGAACCACAAGAGTTAAGCAGAAGACCAGATCAGGAAAAGAACCTCAAGTCACTCATCATGCTGCCCAGGTTCAGCAAAATGCTCAACCAGCTCCGTGTACTTTCAATACTAATCCTACAAGTCCCCCGGCTGAAGAGGATGAATATAGAATAATTGAATCGGAGAATGAAAATGAAATGGACACTCTGTCCATATCAGATACAGCAGAGGAGGAATATGACAGCATTCAGTTACCGGAACATGTTGAGTTGGATTATCACAGCACTAAGCAGGCAGAGGTTCAGCAGGTTGCGGATAGACAGGGTCTGTCTCCTCGGGGCAGTAAAGAGAAAAGGCATGCCAGAAAACAGTCCAAAAGAAGTACCTCTGCTGATTCCAGCAGACCGATCATCACCAGGTCGCGAAGTCGAGGTGCCCAATGATTCACACTATTTGTTGGAATGCTAGAAGCATCAACACCAAAGGAGCTTTGGAAAGACTCCAACAGCTCAAGACTGTCCATAATGTGTCCACGATTGCCATCCTGGAACCATTTATTGACAACTCTCACCTCAACATCTACAAGAGTCGCCTTCGAATGGAAAATGCATATTGTAATCTTAACGGTAAAATTTGGATCTTCTGGAATCAAGACGTTGAATGCAAAGTGCTTGATTCTGATGATCAACAAGTTACCTGTGAGTTCAGCCATGCAGAGCTTCCATTTGCCTTCACTACCACTTTCGTCTATGCCAAGTGTAGTGCTCTTCTGCGACGACCTCTCTGGGATAAACTTCTCCATCATGCAGCTTATCAGGGCCCTTGGTGCACAGTTGGGGACTTTAATGTGATCACTACTACGACAGAGAAAAAGGGAGGGGTACCGTATAACATCAACAAAAGTTTTGACTTTCTGAGAGTTATAGAAGCTTGCGGTCTCATAGATCTTGGTTTTCATGGTCAGCAATTCACTTGGTGTAATCAGAGAAATCCAGACGCTAGAGTATGGAAGAGATTAGACAGAGCCATGGTGAATGATAAATGGCTAGAAATCATGCCACACACTTCTATTACTCATCTTCCGTCTGTCGGTTCCGATCATTGCCCTCTACTTATAGAAGTTCAGGAGATTCCACAATCCAACATCAGATATTTCAAATTTCTGCACTGCTGGACAGAGAATCAGACCTTCCTAGATACGGTTAGAGCGTGCTGGAACGGAGATACTACAGGTAATCCCATGTGGACTTTTCATGCCAAGATGAAAAGGCTTGCTTCCACCCTTAGCAAATGGTCTAAAAATCAGTATGGAGACATTCATGCGAGGGTTAAACAGTATGAAGGAGAAGTTAGTAGGGCTGAAGAGGAAATGCTCAACCACAACAATGCCGAGAATCGAGCTAACCTTCATGCTGTCAATGCTGAATATATTCGATACCTGAAGCTGGAAGAGTCCATCCTAAAGCAGAAAACACAGTTGCAATGGTTCAAGGAAGGGGATACAAACTCCAAATACTTTCATGCACTCATCCGAGGTAGGAGGAGGAGGTTGTTTATCCACAAAATTTCCAATGAACAAGGTGAATGGATTCAAGGTGAGGAAAACATTGCTAATGCAGCCTGTGCTCATTTCAAGGATATCCTTGCGGCAGAATCTCAGACAGTGAACGAAGCTGCGCTTGATTGCATTCCTACTATGATTACTGATGCTCAGAATCAGGTGCTTTCTGCTATGCCGTCTATTGATGAACTCAAGCAGGTGGTATTTTCTATGAATCCCAATTCGGCTGCCGGTCCAGATGGCATGAATGGAAAATTTTTTCAATCCTGTTGGGACATTATCAAGCGAGATCTGCTTGCGGTTGTTCAGTCCTTTTTCTATGGGCATCCAATCCCCAAGTACTTTTCTCACTCTTGCTTGGTTCTACTCCCAAAAGTGGACCATCCCAGCAAATTTTCAGAATTCAGACCCATAAGTCTTAGCAATTTTACAAGTAAAATCATTTCTAAGCTCTTATGTTTGCGTCTGGCTCCCATACTTCCGGACCTCATCTCTGGGAACCAATCAGGATTTGTCAAGGGCAGAAGTATTTCTGAAAACATCATGCTCGCGCAAGAGATCACCCATAGTATCAAGAAGCCTAAAGCGGGAGATAATGTCGTCATTAAGCTTGACATGGCTAAAGCTTATGATAGGGTTTCTTGGTCTTTTATATGCTTGGTGCTACGGAAAATGGGATTTGCGGAGTTCTTCATTGATATGGTATGGAGAATTATGAGCAACAATTGGTATTCTATTATCATCAATGGCGCAAGGCATGGTTTCTTTCGATCCTCTCGAGGCCTTAAGCAAGGTGATCCGCTATCCCCTGCTTTGTTTATTATGGGGGCTGAAGTTCTGTCCAGAATGCTGAATAATCTACAGCAGAACCAGCAATATAAGGGTTTCCACATGGAGTACAGAGGTCCACAAATCAATCACCTCACCTTTGCCGATGATGTGATCATTTTTGCCTCCGGAGCCAGAGTTTCTCTTCAGCTGATCATGCAGATTTTGTCAACATATGAGAGTGTTTCTGGCCAGCAGATCAATAGAGAAAAGAGTCATTTTATGATTCCTAATAGCACTCCGCCAGAGATCATTGCAACCATCAGAGATACTACCGGGTTCAATCAAAAAGAAAGTCCAATTACCTACCTTGGCTGTCCATTATATATTGGCAGGCAAAGAGTAAGTTATTTCTCCGATATGATTGATAAAGTAGTAAGAAAAATCAGCGGCTGGCAGTCCAGAATTCTCAGTTTTGGTGGCAGGGTTACGCTGGTGAGACATGTCCTTCAATCACTTCCCATTCACACTCTTGCGGCCATTTCACCTCCAAAGACAATCCTCAATTATATCAAGAAGTTAACTGCTGATTTCTTTTGGGGATGGGACAAGGAAAAGAAAAAATACCATTGGGCATCTTGGGAGACACTTGGCTACCCGCTCGAAGAAGGTGGTATCGGAGTGAGACAAATCTCGGATGTGTGTAAAGCTTTTCAGCTCAAACAATGGTGGACATTCAGAGCTAAGAAAACCTTGTGGGGTAATTTCTTACGGGCCAAATACTACCAAAGAGCCAATCCAGTTGCCAAAAAATGGGACACGGGCCAATCTCTTGTTTGGAAACATATGATGACAAACAAAGGCCTTGCTGAAAATTATATAAGCTGGAAGCTGCGATCAGGTAGTTGCTGTTTTTGGTGGGACGATTGGCTTGGAATTGGAGCTTTAGCGCCTCACAGAATTGTAGAAACCAGACCTGGCAGCATCAAAGTTTCTTAGTTTTTAATCGATGGCCGATGGAATGAAGAGATGATCAGACAGCATGTTACTCCTCTGTTGGTGCCACAAATTCTGTCCACTCAGTTTCATTTCCAAGAGGGTATAGCCGATACACCAATTTGGAAGCCGAATGAGAGTGGAACTTTTACTTGCTCATCGGCGTGGGAGTTAGTTCGAGCGAAGAAGGAAAAGACTCGTCTCAACACCAACACCTGGCATAAAAGCATACCATTTAAAGTATCATTTCTCCTTTGGAGAGCAGTGCGAGGAAAGCTCCCAACCAATGATAGGATCACTCAGTTCGGGAGTACGCTGGTCGACTGTTACTGTTGCAACCGAACAGCACCTGAAACCATTGATCACGTCTTTGTTTCAGGCCACTTTACGCGACATATATGGCAGTTTTTCTCCGGGAACATGGGCAGCAACTATGCAGCAGCTCCGTTGCATATTTTTCTTCTCAAATGGTGGGCTACGGAGCATAAAAATGATGCCCACAAGCTGCTGATACATGCCACTCCTATATTCATCTGCTGGAACCTTTGGAAGAACCGCTGTGCTAGCAAATATGGGGGAAAGAAGTCCAATATTGCAAGAGTTAAATTCCTAGTTTTCAAGGACATTTACTTCCTACTTGCTGCTTCTTTCCCTCATATAAGTTGGCCGACCAGCTGGAACGATTTGGTTTCCATTGTTGAAAAATGCAGACATGATGTTAAAGTGACCAGCATTACTTGGAAAAAACCCGCGGCTGATTTCTATAAGTTAAACACTGATGGGAGCGCACTACAGAACCCGGGCAGCATTGGTGGAGGGGGTATTCTTCGCGATCATCATGGTAACTTAATATATGCTTTGTCCACGCCTTTCGGCATTGGCACGAATAACCAGGCGGAGGTAAAAACAGCTATCTTCGGAGTCACTTGGTGCATCCAACATGGATATACTAAGCTTATCTTAGAAGTGGATTCCGCGCTTCTTATCCAATGGCTCACTCACCATATCCAACCACCTTGGAGACTTGATACTGACATTCTGGAGCTTCAAAAACTCGTTAGTCAGCTTGAGTCATTTCAGAGTCGTCATGTATATCGGGAAGCTAACTACACTGCGGATGCCTTGTCTAAGTCTAGTCACCACTATGATATTACTCAGCAGTACTACACTCACCAGCAGCTGCCTAGAGTTTGCACTCCCTTTGCCACTGAATAACGATTTTTGCTTGTGTCAGGGAGGTCAAATTAATATATATACACATAGAAAAAAAAATCATACATATATACAATATAATTTTTCGATGAAAGGGGTTTGGATCTGAAGTCCACGTAGCTCCGCCCCTGCATATGGTCCGTTTTAGGTCTAGACTACTCAGCGTGAATTTATTCTTTGGATTACATCACATCAAGCTTTCGTACATGTAAACTTAAATTTTGTCTTTTAAATTAAAGCTCTTCACTTTTCTTTCTTATTTTAAACGTCAGATTTACATAAAGCTCTTCACTATTCTATTTCTTTTTTGAAATTATTTTAGTGTTGAAAATGTTACAATAAAAGGTAAATCACTGTACTTAGTGGGGAAATACACAGTAAATAGAAGGTTAAAGTAAGAAAAAGAACGATAGAGGGGAGCGTCATGAGGTAATCTTTTTTTTGTGTGTGAAAAGGAATGAATGAAGGTAAAAGTCAAATCAATTATTAACACTGTACAAATGAATAGAATGGACCAAAAAGAAAAAATAAGTACAAGTGAATAGAATGGTCATATTTGTGAGCAGAATTTAATGGATCTTTGGCAAAATAGGACTCTGTACCTATGTGTCATGCCAAAGAGAATTATTCACAAGAATACAACAACATAACAGTAAAATTTCACAAATAAGGTCTGAAGTATACGTGAATCTTACCACTACCTCAATATCTGTCTACATATATAAATGTTTATTTGGTTTGGAATATCACCGGTGAATATGTGGTGGGTTCGATAATATTTTTTCATCATTAACTAAAAGTTTCCAATTTGAACACTAACATTGAGAAAATTGTTGTTGATAGGTATTTTTCGTGAAATAAGACTTGTTTGAAGGAATGTATATTGGTTGAATTACTAAATTTTGAATATTAGAAAGATAAAGAAATTGACTTATCTTTTTAAGAATCTTTTAAAATAATGAAATATCTACTTGTATAGGTTTCTAAGGTAGATTTTGATATATTTCATAATTCTACAAATTATAGTTGTTATTTTTACTGTTTAGAATGTTTCTAAAGGCTGTAAATATTACATAGCCCATCACTTCTTCCTTTAAAAAATTAAAATTATACTATAAATGTGTTTGTGAAAATATTAAAATTTTATGAATGTTTTATTGGAAGGAATGTTGATTAACCGATAGAATTGTAATTTTATAATATTGTGCGTTCTGCAAAAGTCAATAAAATATCGTGCATTCTTTTACACGACTCTAAAAAAATATTAACCGGAAAAATATTTTCAAAATTTAACCTTTATTTATATTCTAACATATTTGGTATTTTCTTGAAACAATAACTATTTTTAGTAATAATGATAGATAATTTGAGACAAACGAATATAGTACTACCTCTATCCACCTTTATTTTTTACTATAGTAAAAAAAAATCACTTTTACCATATTATTAAGTCATCGATTCAAGTTGTGAGAACAGTTTTTTACAGACATGCATAACAAGATTGCGTACACTAAATTCTTATTGATTTTCTCTTTCAATTTTGCACATAACAGAAGTTTTCGTATACCCAATAACTCTCTTTTATTTTCAATTCACCTAATAGTTACTGAGATGAAACGACTTATAATAACGAAGGATGCTCTATTAAAAATTTCAAATTTTCAAATATAAATAAATAAAAATAAACAGAGAAAACATAATATTTGTGGACCAAAATAAATGCTTAAAAAGAAGCACCACATGTAAATCCTCACTTTTTCCCATAGAAGGATCAAATTGCATTCATGTGTGAGTGACAATTACTAGTGTACTGTATCCACTGCACATGTTTAATACTTATTTTTATCAACTTGTCGAAAATGACCATTTTAATTACTTGAAATCGACACATGTTTCCTCTTTATTACACCCAACATTTCCTCAAAATCTAATTTACACCCCCCAAAATAGAATTAATTTTCTTTTTTACACCCTTTTTATTTAATTTTATGAAAACATTATAATATTTCTATTTAAGATTGAACGGTATTGATATGATTGAATATCAAATAAGCAACCAACATTTTAGAATTTATTTTTTAGTATATATGATAAGGCTAAAATAAAGTATTTGTTGGTGCATTACATATTGGGTATTAATTCTTGTGGTTTAGTTTTGTCTCTTAGTTAATGTTTAAATGGGAATAACTAATTAAGCAACCAAAATTTTAGTACTGTATTAATTTGTGTTGACAATTACGAAGATAGGGCTAAATAAGGTATTGCAAACAAATTTAATTTGTTGGTGCATTGCATATAGGGTATTAGTTCTTCTGGTTTAATTAATTATTTGATTCTTAGTTATGTTTAAATGAAGATTATTAAATAAGCAACTTCACCAAATCTAGTTATGAAAATTTACAACATGAATAATGAGGCAAGATACTATTTTACAACAAAGTGGAAGTGTATATTAATTAAATAATGGGGATTGTCAAATCATGTTTAGTTAGATTGTTTCATTAAAAATATTATTTGATTACACTCTTTAATTACGCGTGATACTATTTGTAAATTACACTCTTTAGGATGCTTATTTGTTATCTCCCTTTGTGAACTAATATAAATAAACAGTGTTAGGGTTATTTTTGAGTCATTTGTTATCTCCCTTTAAGGCCAATGAAGAAATTTTTCATCAATTTTTGAGCCCTGTACAAATAAAAAGAAGTATATTATATATATAAATACGTAATAATATAAATAAATTTGGGCAATGACGAAATTTTTATAACGTAAAAGTTTTATGATTCGTATCTTGGCAACACGAGTTAGGACGACTAATAAATCAGCAACCACTTCGTATTTGTATTTAAAATCTAATCTGAGCCCACCTTTTAAAAAATTATATATTTTTATACATATAAGCACACAAATATTTTCAATTTCTTTTGATAATTATTTATTTGTTACAAACATTTTTATTTACAAGGGTTTATCCAGGTTGGGAATACTTGACGGGAGTGACATTTAACGAAGAGTTTAAATTTTGTGTTTGCATTTTTTATATTTTTACACTTGTACAAAATATAAATTATAGTGTAAAATTTATTTTTGGGGCATTGGACGGAAATGCTTTTTACAAATGTTCATCACGTGTTTAGGCAAATATAGGACATTAATATTTATATTAAAAAATTAAATTAATTTAGATACTTACTCAATTGATTCATACTTATACATTGAAAGATATTGCATAGGTTTTTCTTTAATATAATTTTTCTGATATTTTTTATTTTTCACGCGATTCTCATCACACTTTAGGAAAATTTAGGTCATTACTACTTATATTAAAATTGATTTAGATACTTAATCAAATAATTTAATTTTTTACATTAATGGATATTATGTAGAATTTTTCATTAAATAATTTTTCTTTATTCAATTTTGTCTTTACGTACATATTTATATATTTTGATTAAATATATATATTTTACTATAGCATACGCATTATATTATTTTAATATATATTTTATATTTGTATTGGCATGCATTGATTTTTTTTTCTTTTTTCTTTTTTCTTTTTTTTAATAAACTTAAGTCTGGTAGGGAACCATATTTGTAGATTCTGAAGGGTGTCTAACCCCTTCCCTTTGGAATAATTTGAATCATTACCTAGAATCTAAATTGGTTTCGTCATACTCCCTCCGTTTCGAAAAGAATTACCTACTTTGATTTGGCACAAAATTTAAAAAATAAAGAAAATTTTTGAATCTTGTAGCCTTAAATTAAAGTAGTGTCAAATGTATCAAAATTCCCTTTAATCTTGTGGTCATAAACATGTCATTTGGAAAGTTTAAATTAAAGTATTGCCATAAAATGAAAGGAGTCATTCTTTTTTAAACAAACTAAAACGGAAAGTAAGTCATTTCTTTTTAAATGGAGGGAGTACTTGTTAATAAATAAATAGGTTTCCTATTTTTTCTTGATAATTAGGTGGCGACTCTGTTGACACCCAATTTTGACCTCCCGATATCACTGTTAGGCTGTTATTATATCAAAATTATTTAATTTTAACTATCAATATTTTTAAATATTATTCTTACATTGAGTACATACTAACGTGTCGCATTTATAATTAAAGGAAATGCATAAATTATTTGATTAGGTTTTAGTATCATTATCATAATTTTTAAACTCAAATTCAGCATTTTATGTAATTTTTATTAAATTATTTTCCACGTAGTTATGCACATCCACATTTTTGCAAACACAATATCTAGTTTTCCATTATTTAGCATTATTTATTTTATTAAATTATTTATTATCTAATTACTATTATTTATTATTTAATATTGTTATGTATTATTTAATTATTATTATTATAATATACTATTATCCCTATTTTAATTTAAATAACAGCCTAATTTAATTAATTTTACCTAAATTTATTCACCTTTTAACTTAATTTTGTCCAATTTCTTACAATTCTAACCATTTTTGAAACTCAATTCCAAATTTTCAATTTTTAGATCTTAGTTGTTGATCCTGAACGGATCCAACGACTGAGATCTGATACACCTTTCTTTCTTTTTTAATCCAAAAATCTAACCCTGATTCCAAAATCAAACAACAGCCTCTTCTTCTCTCTCTATCTAACCAATCTTTCTCATAGCTGCCGCCGCTGATCGGCGGAGCAGCACCACTGAGACCCCCTTCTCCAATAGCTTTCCCACCGCCCTCTATATGCACCGCCAACGCCTACTCTGGTGATACCAGATCTACCACTGCCTCCTGTCGTTCGTCCTCACCGCTGCCAGTGCCGCGCCGCCAATGCCTACTCCGACGATACCAGATCTACCACTGCCTCCTGCCGTTCGTCCTCGCGGCTGCCAGCGCCGCGCCGCCAGCCCCTCAGCCTCCATCACCATCTCTCCCTCCATTTTCCCCTTTTCGGTGATGAACCAGCATGCCAACGCCGCTCTAATATTGCCACGACACCCCCTTCTTTCCAACCTCCCCCGTGAACCAACCATTACCGCCCCAAGTCATCTCCGTCGTCCACCCGCCACCAACCTTCTCTGTGTCGTTGATCCGTTTGTCAAAAAAGAGATGAAAAACCCATCCACAGGTTTGCCTAAACATTTAAATATTTGAGTTTAATTTTAATCTCGTTTCCCCTTCTTTAACAGATTTCAGACTCTGAATTAACAATGCATGAATGATTTATATCATCCGATTCTTTGCCATTTTGTGTGCTTATGTTTTAAGACTGCTAGATGTGAAAAATCTAAATTTTAATAATGATCAATTTTGTCACAGTTTGGTAATTCCAAAATTTGAAATTATCCATCTTCTTTGAATTAGTTGACAAATTTCTCGGCTATTTGACTGCGTATAATATTTTTATGGTTGGATTGATCTTGTGATAATTTGAATAAGATTTTGGTAAAGAACATCTGATTGTGTATCACGTTTCTTGAATTACATCGTGGACTGATTTTTGTAAAATTGATGATTTGAATTAGGTACTAAAATAATTAGGTATTATTTTACAAAATTAATTGCTCATAATTTATTTATGGTAAATTGAACAAATTTTCTCATCCCTAATTGACCCTAATTGATTAGTGATTGATGCTAACATGTTACTATTAATTTACCTTCCTTCTACGGAATATGCGACAACATGGCACTCCCCTATATATAAGGTAACTTTCAGTATTATGCGAATCTAGTTTTTAATCATGACAGTCTTGATATTTATTGTTTATTGGATTTGGCCTAAGGAAAAAAATATTGTGAATGACTTTTACAAATATTGACTTTCCTTTTTAATTGGTATATGATTGATTCAGTAAGAGAAATTCTCTACTGAGATATTTTTTTACCATTTTTATGTTGGTTTAGTTTTACAATACTCAGCCTATATAAACAATTCTTCATGCTCTTAAGTTAACAAGTTCTTCTTAAGTTTTACAATTACCACTACTACTCTCTTAAACAAAGCATTAGTTACTTTCAATATGAAAAGTTATGGAAAACATCTTGCATATTTTGCTGTGTTTTGCTTTCTTTCTATTTCTATTTTACTACTGCTTGCAGGTAAGTCCCTCAAGGTCTTTGCAGGAGTGTTCTAGCATGGTGATACAACTCAGTGAAGAAAAAGCCCAAGCTGAAGTAGAAATTGAGATGTTGAAGAAAAATATGATCGTACGGTCTGCAGAAGTTGCGAACAAGCAACACCTGGAGGGAGTGAAGAAAATTGCAAAATTGGACACAGAGCATCGGAGATTAAGTGGTATTTTGTGGAAGAAGTTGCTTGGGCCTACAGCCTTTGCACAGATGAAGCTTGACCTGACCACCCAAACATATGACGACCTGGAGGGAGTGAAGAAAATTGCAAAATTGGACGCAGAGCGTCAGAGATTACGTGGTCTTATGTGGATGAAGCTTGACCTGACCACCCAAACAACATATGTGGAGCTTCGACCCCAATTACAATCCCAAAGTTACAATATACTACCTATTTTTTTTGTTTGTTGTTGTTTTCATTCACTGGGTTCGATGTTGTATTAAATTTAAAGTATATAAGATAAATGCATGGAATAGTTGTCTTATTTTCTATAAATCATTTCACGAGCACTTGTTAATTTTTTTACTGATCGACTGACTCTGTCCATCTACTTTATGAAATATCATAGAAAGGAATGAATTTAGCGGATAATAAAGATAAGTCGAAGCATGCCGAACCTTCTTCTTCAAAGGCCAAGTTAATAGACGAACCAAGCTAGATAGTCTTCTATCACTATATTTATGATAACAATTTTTTTTAAAACAAGATATTATATCACATTATCAAAATAAAAATTCAAAAGGAAAATAATTTGGTTAAGTGAAAGGGTGTAATTGGTGGTCTCCACACGTCAATTCCGTGCAGTACTACTCAATGAGAATGGTGCACCCTAATATATCCAATACCCACTAGGCACTAGCCCAATCAGACAAAAAGATCATAATCCCTTTTCTTAAAAAAACAATAAAAAAAATATTGTAAATATAAACTTACAAATTTGATGTTGAAATCATTGAAGTTTCAATACAGATTACTTTCTTTCTTTAGTTTCAATTTATGTGTCACTTAAATAGATCTAATATAATTTAATTGTATAAGTTAATCAAATTGATTTCCATAAGTGAGGAGGAGTAAATTTAAATTAATAAGAAATATGGTAAGTAATACTAGTAAAAACAAGCAAGGGTTGTTTGGTTGTTGGTTATAATTATGTGCAGTTGTTTGGTTATTTCATTTTCTACAACGTATAAAATATTAGTACAAATTAACTCATGATTTATACATGTTCTATTTAACTGGGAATGTATATTTATAACTAAATATTGTACTTATAAGATATGCAAAGTTTTGTACAATTTAACTAAAAAAATTATGAAATACAAATGTTGGGTATATGAATAAAAATCCTATATTATTAATTGAAAAAAATGAGAAATTAGAAAATCAATTTAGTTTAATTTTTATCATTTTGTAATATGTTAATCTATTAGTATTATTTTATCATTGAGTGACTCCAAGCTTCTAACTCTTCACTTTCTTCCCTACCTTAGTTCCCAAACAAAAACTGCCCCATCGACAACACAAAATCGCGCTGAATGTTCATATCTCCACCTTTGGTTGCCATCTCTATACAACAATCACCTCTCTACTCGAGGGCGGAGCCAGCATGTGTAATGGATGGGGGTTCACCGTATATTCCTACCAAGTGGGGTCTTGGGAGGGTAAGTGTAAGTAGTCCATACCACTACCTCAAATGTGAGATAGAGACGTTGTTTCCGACAAACCCCCGGCTCAAAATCAAACAATCTAGATAAGGAATTGCAAAAGAACCGTTCAGCGAACCCCCTTCGGCGGAAAATTATACTATTTATACATTACTAAAATAATATTATATGTATATATAATAGATGTCGAGATCCTTTCGATAAGTTTTTCTTCAAATTTTGAACCCCCTCTCCAACATATTAATTGGCCCAATAGAGTTAGCTTGGTTCACAACAGTATTCACTTACTTTCCTTAGTTATCCAAACATAGAAACAATGAAATGACAAGAGTCATGCATTCCCAATAGAAACAAAGATTCTGCAGTTTAACAATTATAGAATCAGCAACTCAAAGTGTCAGTGCCTTAGCTATATGATATCCTTGGTTGGCGAAACGTGGTAGAACTTCACTAAGCATAGTCTTTTACTTGGAAAATCCAGTGAAAGGTCATTCACTACTTGAGACTAAAGAACATACATCAAAGCAAAAGAAACCAAAAATGTTTCAGCATTGTTAATGAAAGCCAGGCGAAACGTGAATCTTTCGTCAAGTTTAAGGAAAAACACCCTACTCAAAGGGACAACAGGAGTTAGAGACACCCCAGAAAAAAGTAGAAAAGCAATAAGATCAACTACCACAGTCAGTGAACAGACAAATCCTAAATAGACGAAAGACAATAAGTAAGTTCTAAGCTATTCTACTGTTAAATTGGTGTAAACAAGAAAAATAAAGTTTAATCATTCTAAACTAGTGAGGTAGCCTAAACAATGTTATTCTGTAATCCATCTGCAGAAAATCATCCTTTTATAAGCGAAAACCGCCAAAAACTAAAGAACTTGTTTACGAGTTAAATTACCAAGTACCTCGAAAACATGGCCATATTCTAGTCTACCTTTCCATATACAAAATCACTAGTACAACTAAACACCAGTTGTTGGCAACACATACCATACGATGACTGTTGTTAGTCTTCACCCCGCTTCACCATGACCAATTTCAGGAAATACACCATGAGCCAAATTCCATGGTAAGTACTTGTGCGCACTGAACACAATCCCCAACACCAAGGTCGGATTTGACAGAGTGAGATGTCATCAGACATTAGTACTTGGGCATCTCCTTTTGTGCAACACAAGGTCAAATACAGAGGAAAATGATTATGTCATTCTCAAAACTTAACTACCACTACTGCTATTGCTACCCATATCGGCTACAGCTGCACTACCAACAAGAAGCATCACGAAAACTTCTTTTTCCAACGCAAGTCAAATGGGAAACCAAAAGAATTCATTTTTTTTCTAGTGAGGAGAAACTAGCATCAAGTATCCTGCTTGGGAAGGCACAAACGGGTTACAGAACTATATTCAAAACCGAACAACACTATCAAAAGCTAACTCACATAAGCTTTGACATAACAGGCTACGAGAGGAGATGCATTAGATAGCTAGTAAAAATAACCATACGCAAGCCAAATTAAAACGACAGTTAAACAGAAAATATTACGAAATAGGTAATACTACTGACATTACTTCTAGTAAACTAGTACAAGAACTGCAAAAAACTAAAATTCAAGCAATCCAACCAATGCCATTGAGCGCGTAATGCTTGCAAGAGTAAACTGTATGTGGAACGAAACCAACAGCGTGAAAGTGAAGTTCCCATCAAGCAATAGGTAAGTTCTCAAATGAAATCAAACATTTTTATCAGTGTTGTTGAGCCTGCCGACTTGGAGCACCACCATAGCCACCACCATATCCAACTTTGCCACCATGAGGTCCATTTTGCTGAGCACCATAATTACCCGAACCTTGTGAATTTCCACTAGCATCGCCATAGCCACTACCCATGTAACCCCCACCACCTGATTGCATGTCTCCCGATGTACCACCTCCACCAACTGGATTTCCATAAGCACCATCACCTCCACAATATCCACCATAGCCATAACCTTGATTTCCATAACCCGTGGCTCCAGCTGGAGACTGACCAACAGCAGATCCTCCATTAGTGGGTCCACCTTCACCACCAGCACTTGAAGCACCCCTTGATGCATTACCATAGCCTATGTTCCCATATCCAGAAGGACCCTGAGAACCCCATGAGCTTCTCGATCCACCAGCTTGACCGCTACCATAACTACCACCAGGCATATTTGGATTTTTGAAGGCTGCAGCAACTGCTGGACCACCATATCCAGGATTGACAGCCCCATAGCCAGGATTGGCTCCACCGTAACTTCCATAAGCACCATAACCCATGCCATTGTTGGACGATCCATCACCATAACCCGGTGTACCATATCCTGAGGAACCATAAGGTGGATAGCCACGTACAGTGTTTTGTGACTGCATGTATCTGTTCATATCCATTCTGTCATAAGAACTGGGATTGTCACCAGATGCACCATACCCCTGGTAACTTCCACCACCCATACCACTACCACCGTTTCCCGTGGAACGACCACCAAAACCACCAGAACTTCCATCTCTTGGAAGAGCACGCTTTACTTCCACTTGTTTCCCACTGAGATCATGAAATGTCTTGTGTACCAAACTTCTGTTGAACCTGCAAGCGTCTTACTTACGACATCCTGAAAGTATATATGGAACAACAGGCCTAGAAAACCCAACAAATGTACAAATGATTTAAAATTCTTAAACAGAAGCACCTTTACCCAAGCGATGGCACTATTACACAAGAACACTAAACTTAAAAGACACGTTTATTTAAGACATCACCACAGGAAGTTTCCATTTGGTGTGCAACTAGCAACCAAGGGATAATTCAAGTTTCAAATACTCTATTAAGTCATTAAAATGTTTAGGGCAAACAATGCTCTAAATTAGAAGAAGGCACCGGTAAATATCTGTCTACATATATAAATATTTATTTGGTTTGGAATATCACCGGTAAATATGTGGTGGGTTCGATAATATTTTTTCATCATTAACTAAAAGTTTCAAATTTGAACACTAACATTGAGAAAATTGTTGTTGATAGGTATTTTTTGTGAAATAAGACTTGTTTGAAGGAATGTATATTAGTTGGATTACTAAATTTTGAATATTAAAAATTTAAAGAAATTGACTTATCTTTTTAAGAATCTTTTAAAATATTGAAATATCTACTTGTATAGGTTTCTAAGGTAGATTTTGATATATTTCATAATTCTACAAAATATAGTTGTTATTTTTACAGTTTAGAATGTTTCTAAAGGCTGTAAATATTACATAGCCCATCACTTCTTCCTTTTAAAAAATAAAATTATACGATAAATGTGTTTGTGAAAATATTAAAATTTTATAAATGTGTTATTGGAAGGAATGCTGATTAATCGATAGAATTGTAATTTTATAATATTGTGCGTTCTGCAAAAGTCAATAAAATATCGTGCATTTTTTTACACGACTCTAAAAAAATATTAGTTGGAAAAAATATTTTCAAAATTTAACCTTTATTTATATCCTAACATATTTGGTATTTTCTTGAAATAATAACTATTTTTAGTAATAACGATAGATAATTTGAGATAAACGAATATAGTACTACCTCTATCCACCTTTATTTTTTACTATAGTAAAAAAAATCACTTTTACCATATTATTATGTCATCGATTCAAGTTGTGAGAACAGTTTTTTACAGACATGCATAACAAGATTGCGTACACTAAATTCTTATTGATTTTTTCTTTCAATTTTGCACATAACAGAAGTTTTAGAATACCCAATAACTCTCTTTTCTTTTCAATTCACCTAATAGTTAGTGAGATGAAACGACTTATAATAACAAAGTATGCTCTAGTAAAAATATTAAGTTTTCAAATATAAATAAATAAAAATAAACAGAGAAAATATAATATTTGTGGACCAAAATAAATGCTTAAAAAGAAGCACCACATGTAAATCCTCACTTTTTCCCATAGAAGGATCAAATTGCATTCATGTGTGAGTGACAATTACTAGTATACTGTATCCATTGCACATGTTTAATACTTATTTTTATCAACTTGTCGAAAATGACACTATTAATTACTTGAAAACGACACATGTGTCCTCTTTATTACACCCTACATTTCCTTAAAACAGAATTAATTTTCTGTTTTACACCCCTTTTTATTTAATTTTTTGAATACATTATAATATTTTTATTTAAGATTGAACGGTATTGATATGATTGAATATCAATTAAGCAACCAACATTTTAGAATTTATTTTTTAGTATACATGATAAGGCTAAAATAAGGTATTTGTTGGTGCATTACATATTGGGTATTAATTCTTGTGGTTTAGTTTTGTCTGTTAGTTAATGTTGAAATGGGAATAACTAATTAGGCAACCAAAATTTTAGTATTATATTAATTTGTGTTGACAATTACGAAGATAGGGCTAAATAAGGTATTGCAAACAAATTTAATTTGTTGATGCATTGCATATAGGGTATTGGACGGAAATGCTTTTTACAAATGTTCATCACGTATTTAGGAAAATATAGGTCGTTAATATTTTTATTAAAAAATTAAATTAATTTAGATACTTACTCAATTAATTCATACTTATACATTGAAAGATATTGCATAGATTTTTCTTTAATATAATTTTTATGATATTTTTTATTTTTCACGCGATTCTCATCACACTTTAGGCAAATTTAGGTCATTACTAGTTATATTAAAATTGATTTAGATAATTAATAAAATAATTCACTTTTTTACATTAATGGATATTATGTAGATTTTTTTTCTTAAAATAATTTTTCTTTATTCAATTTTGTCTTTATGTACATATTTATATATTTTGCTTATATATATATATATATATATATATATATATATATATATATATTTTACTATAGCATACACATTATATTATTTTAATATATATTTTATATTTATATTTGCATGCATTGATTTTTTTTCTTTTTTCTTTTTTCTTTTTATAATAAACTTAAGTCTGGCCGGGACTATATTTGTAGATTCTGAAGGGTGTCTAACCCCTTCCCTTCACAATAATTTAAATCTTTACCTAGAATCTAAAGTGGTTTCGTCATACTCCCTCCGTTTCTAAAAGATTTACCTACTTTGATTTGGCACAAAGTTTAAAAAATAAAGAAAATTTTTGAATCTTGTAGCCTTAAATTATAGTAGTGTAAAATGTATCAAAATGCCCTTTAATCTTGTGGTCATAAACATGCCATTTGGAAAGTTTAAATTAAAGTATTGCCAAAAAATGAAAGGGCATTCTTTTTTAAATGAACTAAAAAGGAAAGTAAGTCATTTCTTTTTAAACGGAGGGAGTACTTGTTAATAAATAAATAGGTTTTCTATTTTTTCTTGAAAATTAGGTGGCGACTCTGTTGACACCCAATTTTGACCTCCCGATATCACTTTTAGGCCGTTATTATATCAAAATTATTTAATTTTAACTATCAATATTTTTAAATATTATTCTTACATTGAGTACATACTAACGTGTCGCATTTATAATTAAAGGAAATGCATAAATTATTTCTTAGCTTTTAGTATCTTTGTCATAATTTTTAAACTCAAATTCAGTATTTTATGTAATTTTTATTAAATTATTTTCCACGTCGTTATGCACATCCAGATTTTTGCAAACACAATATCTAGTTTTCCATCATTTAGCATTATTTATTTTATTAAATTATTTATTATTAATTATTATTATTTATTATGTAATTATTATTATTATTTATTATTTAATATTGTTATGTATTATTTAATTCTTATTATTATTATATACTATTAACCCTATTTTAATTTAAACAACAGCCTAATATAATTCATTTTACCTAAATTTACTCACCTTTTAACTTAATTTTGTCCGATTTCTTACAATTCTAACCATTTTTGAAACTCAATTCCAAATTTTCAATTTTTAGATCTCAGTTGTTGATCCTGAACGGATCCAACGACTGAGATCTGATACACCTTTCTTTCCTTTTTAATCCAAAAATCTAACCCTAATTCCAAAATCAAACAACAGCCGCTCCCTCTCTCTCTATCTAACCTCTCTCCTTCTTTCTCTATCTAACCTCTCTTTCCCATGGCTGCCACTGCTGATCGGCGAAGCAGCGCCACCAAGACCCCCTTCTCCAATAGCTTTCCCACCGCCCTCTATATGCGCCGCCAATGCCTACTCCGGCTATACAAGATCTACCACGGCCTCCTGCCGTTCGTCTTCGTCGCTGCCAGCGTCGCGCCGCCAACGCCTACTCCGGCGATACCAGATCTACCACTGACTCCTGTTGTTCATCCTTACCGTGCCGCCAACGCCTACTCCGTCGATACTAGATCTACCACTGCCTCCTGCCGTTCGTCCTCGCCGCTGCCAGAGCTGCGCCGCCAGCCCCTCAGCCTCCATCACCATCTCTCCCTTCACTTTTCCCTTTCCAGCGATGAACCAGCACGCCAACGCCGCTCCAACATTTCCATGAGACCCCCCTGCTCTCCAACCTCCTCCGTGAACCAACCGTCACCGCCCCAGGTCATCTCCGTAGTCCACCCGCCACCACCTTCTCCGTGTCGTTGATCCATTTGTCATAAAAGAGATGAGAAACCCATCCACAGGTTTGCCTAAATATTTAAATGTTTGTATTTAATTTTAATCTCCTTTCCCTTTCTTTAACAGATTTCGGACTCTGAATTAACAATGCATGAATGATTTATTTCATCCGATTCTTTGCCATTTTGTGTGCTTATGTTTTAAGACTACCAGATGTAAAAAATCTAAATTTTAATAATGATCAATTTTGTCATAGTTTTCTAATTCCGAATTTTGAAATTATCCATCTTCTTTGAATTAGTTCACAAATTTCTCAGCTATTTGACTGCGTATTATATTTTTATGACTGGATTGATCTTGTGATAATTTGAATAAGATTTTGGTAAAGAACATCTGATTGTGTATCACGTTTCTTGAATTACATCGTGGACTGATTTTTGTACAATTGATGATTTGAATTAGGTACAAAAATAATTAGGGATTATTTTACAAAATTAATTGCTCATAATTTATTTATGGTAAATTGAACAAATTTTCTCATCCCTAATTGACCCTAATTGATTATCGATCTCTTAATTGATTAGTGATTGATGCTAACATGTTACGATTAATTTACCTTCCATCTATGGAATATGCGACAACATGGCACTCCCCTATATATAAGGTAACTTTCAGTATTATGCGAATCTAGTTTTTAATCATGACAGTCTTGATATTTTTTATTCATTGGATTTGGCCTAAGGAAAACAATATTGTGAATGACTTTTACAAATATTGACTTTCCTTTTTAATTGGTATATGATTGATTCAGTAAGAGAAATTCTCTACTGAGATATTTTTTTACAATTTTTATATTGGTTTAGTTTTACAATACTCAGCCTATATAAACAATTCTTCAAGCTCTTAAGTTCACAAGTTCTTCTTAAGTTTTACAATCGCCACTACTACTCTCTTAAACAAAGCATTAGTTACTTTCATTACAAAAAGTTATGGAAAACATCTTGCATATTTTGCTGTGTTTTGCTTTCTTTCTATTTCTATTTTACTACTGCTTGCAGGTAAGTCCCACAAGGTCTTTGCAAGAGTGTTCTAGCATGGTGATACAACTCAGTGAAGAAAAAGCCCAAGCTGAAGAAGAAATAGAGATGTTGAAGAAAAATATGAGCGTACGGTCTGCAGAAGTTGCAAACAAGCAATACCTGGAGGGAGTGAAGAAAATTGCGAAATTGGACGCAGAGCGTCGGACATTAAGTGGTCTTGTGTGGAAGAAGTTCCTTGGTCCTACAGCCTTGGCCTAGATGAAGCTTTACCTGACCACCCAAACATATGACGACCTGGAGAGAGTGAAGAAAATTGCAAAATTGGACGCAAAGCGTCATAGATTACGTGGTCTTGTGTGGATGAAGCTTGACCTGACCACCCAAACAACATATGTGGAGCTTCGACCCCAATTACAATCCCAAAGTTACAATATACTACCTATTTTTTTTTGTTTGTTGTTGTTTTCATTCACTGGGTTGGATGTTGTATTAAATTTAAAGTATATAAGATAAATTCATGGAATAGTTGTCTTATTTTCTATCAATCATTTCAGGAGCACTTGTTATTTTTTTACTGATCGACTGACTCTATCCATCTACTTTATGAAATATCAGAGAATGGAATGAATTTAGCGGATAATAAAGATAAGTCAAAGCATGACGAACCTTCTTCTTCAAAGGCCAAGTTAATAGACGAACCAAGCTAGATAGTCTTCTATCACTAGATTTATGATAACAATTTTTTTTAAAACTACATATTATATCACACTATCAAAATAAAAATTTAAAAGGAAAATAATTTGGTTAAGTGAAAGGGTGTAATTGGTGGTCTTCACACGTCAATTCCGTGCAGTACTACACAATGAGAATGGTGCACCCTAATATATCCAATACCCACTAGGCACTAGCCCAAACCGACAAAAAGATCATACTCCCTTTTCTTAAAAAAACAATAAAAAAAATATTGTAAATATAAGCTTACAAATTTGATGTTGAAATCATTGAAGTTTCAATACAGATTACTTTCTTTCTTTAGTTTCAATTTATGTGTCACTTAAATAGATCTAATATAATTTAATTTTATAAGTTAATCAAATTGATTTTCCATAAGTGAGGAGGAATAAATTTAAATGGATAAGAAATATGGTAAGTAATACTAGTAAAAACAAGCAAGGGTTGTTTGGTTGTTGGTTATAATTATGTGCAGTTGTTTGGTTATTTCATTTTCTACAACATATAAAATATTAGTACAAATTAACTCAAGATTTATACATGTTCTATTTAATTGGGAATGCATATTAATAACTAAATATTGTACTTATATGATATGCAAAGTTTTGTGCAATGTAACTAAAAAAATTATGAAATTCAAGTGTTGGGTATATGAATAAAAATCCTATATTATTAATTGAAAAAATTGAGAAATTATGAAATCAATTTAGCTTAATTTTTATCATTTTGTAATATGTTAATCTATTAGTATTATTTTATCATTGAGAGACTCCAAGCTTCTAACTCTTCACTTTCTTCCCTACCTTAGTTCCCAAATAAAAATTGCCCCATCGATAACCCATAATCGCACTGAATGTTCACATCTTCACCTTTGTTGCCATCTCTATACAACAATCACCTCTCTACTCAGGGGCGGAGCCAGTATGTGTAATGGATGGGGGTTCACCGTATATTCCTACCAAGTGGGGTCTTGGGAGGGTAAGTGTAAGCAGTCCATACGACTACCTCAAATGTGATATAGAGACGTTATTTCCGACAAACCCCCGGCTCAAAATCAAACAATCTAGATAAGGAATTACAAAAGAACCGTTCACCGAACCCCCTTCAGCGGAAAATTATACTATTTATACATTACTAAAGTCATATTATATGTATATATAATAGATATCGAGCTCCGTTTGATAAGTTTTTCTTCAAATTTTGAACCCCCTCTCCAACATATTAATTGGCCCAATAGAGTTAGCTTGGTTCACAACAGTATTCACTTACTTTCCTTAGTTATCCAAACATAAAAAAAATGAAATGATAAGATTCATGCATTCCCAATAGAAACAAAGATTCTGCAGTTTAACAATTATAGAATCAGCAACTCAAAGTGTCAGTGCCTTAGCTATATGATATCCTTGGTTGGCGAAACGCGGTAGAACTTCACTAAGCATAGTCTTTTACTTTGAAAATCTAGTGAAAGGTCATTCATTATTTGAGACTAAAGAACATACATCAAAGCAAAAGAACCCAAAAATGTTTCAGCATTGTTAATGAAAGCCAGGCGAAGCGTGAATCTTTCGCTAAGTATAAGGAAAAACACCCTACTCAAAGGGACAACAGGAGTTAGAGACAGCCCAGAAAAAAGTAGAAAAGCAATAAGCTCAACTACCACAGTCAGTGCACAGACAAATCCTAATTAGACGAAAGACAGTAAGTAAGTTCTAAGTTATTCTACTGTTAAATTGGTGTAAACAAGAAAAATAAAGTTAAATCATTCTAAACTAGTGAGGTAGCCTAAACCATGTTATTCTGTAATCCATTTCTGGAAAAGCATCCTTTTGTAAGCGTAAACCGCCAAAAACTAAAGAACTTGTTTGCGAGTTAAATTGCCAAGTACCTCGAAAACATGGCCATATTCTAGTCTACCTTTCCATATACAAAATCACTAGTACAACTAAATACCAGCTGTTGGCAACACATACCATACGATAACTGCTGTTAGCCATCACCCCGCTTCACCATATCCATAACATTGATTTTCATAACCCGTGGCTCCAGCTGGAGACTGACCAACAGCAGATCCTTCATTAGCGGGTCCACCTCCACCACAAGCACTTGAAGCACCCCATGATGCATTACCATAGTCCATGTTCCCATATCCAAAAGAACCATGAGAACCCCACGAGCTTCTCGATCCACCAGCTTGACCGCTACCATAACTAGCATCAGGCACATTTGGATTTTCGAATGCTGCAGCAACTGCTGGACCACCATATCAAGGATTGACAGCCCCATAGCCAGTATTGGCTCCACCGTAACTTTCATAAGCACCATAACCCATTCCATTGTTGGACGATCCATAACCATAACTTGGTGTACCTTATCCGGAGGAACCATAAGGTGGATAGCCACCTACAGTGTTTTGTCACTGCATGTATCTGTTGGTATCCATTCTGTCATAAGAACTAGGATTGTCACCAGATGCACCATACCCCTGGTAACTTCCACCACCCATACCACTACCACCGTTGCCCGTGGAACGACCACCAAAACCACCAGAACTACCATCTCTTGGAAGAGCACGCTGTACTTCCACTTGTTTCCCACTGAGATCATGAAATGTCTTGTGTACCAAACTTCTGTTGAACCTGCAAGCGTCTTACTTACGACATCCTGAAAGTATATATGGAACAATAGTCCTGGAAAACCCAATAGATGTACAAATGATTTAAAATTCTTAAACAGAAGCACCTTTACCCAAGCGATGGAACTATTACACAAGAACACTAAACTTAAAAGACACGTTTATTTAAGACATCACCACAGGAAGTTTCCATTTGGTGTGCAACTAGCAACGAAGGGATGATTCAAGTTTCAAATACTCTATTAAGTCATTAAAATGTTTAGGGCAAACAATGCTCTAAATTAGAAGAAGGCACACCATTAAACTAAAATAAACCACCATCAAAGTGCTTTAATCAGTTACCTACTTACCTTCACCACTGCAGAACTCATTGTGAATAAACCATTACCTATTGTCGTTAACAATACAAAAGAGGACATTAGACTAAAATAAACCTGTCTGCACACTATCAACAGAAAGAAGAAAAACATGACTCTATCACAAATAAGGTCTGAAGTATACGTGAATCTTACCACTACCTCAATATCTGTCTACATATATAAATGTTTATTTGGTTTGGAATATCACCGGTAAATATGTGGTGGGTTCGATAATATTTTTTCATCATTAACTAAAAGTTTCAAATTTGAACACTAACATTGAGAAAATTGTTATTGAAAGGTATTTTTCGTGAAATAAGACTTGTTTGAAGGAATGTATATTGGTTGGATTACTAAATTTCTAATATTAGAAAGTTAAAGAAATTGACTTATCTTTTTAAGAATCTTTTAAAATATTGAAATATATACTTGTATAGGTTTCTTAGGTAGATTTTGATATATTTCATAATTCTACAAAATATAGTTCTTATTTTTACAGTTTAGAATGTTTCTAAAGGCTGTAAATATTACATAGCCCATCACTTCTTCCTTTTAAAAAATAAAATTATATGATAAATGTGTTTGTGAAAATATTAAAATTTTATAAATGTTTTATTGGAAGGAATGCTGATTAACCGATAGAATTGTAATTTTATAATATTGTGCGTTCTGCAAAAGTCAATAAAATATCGTCCATTTTTTTACACGACTCTAAAAAAATATTAACTGGAAATTTTTTTTAAAAATTTAACCTTTATTTATATCCTAACATATTTGGTATTTTCTTGAAACAATAACTATTTTTAGTAATAATGATAGATAATTTGAGACAAACGAATATAGTACTACCTCTATCCACCTTTATTTTTTACTATAGTAAAAAAAATCACTTTTACCATATTATTAAGACATCGATTCAAGTTGTGAGAACACTTTTTTACAGACATGCATAACAAGATTGCGTACACTAAATTCTTATTGATTTTTTCTTTCAATTTTGCACATAACAGAAGTTTTAGTATTTCCAATAACTCTCTTTTATTTTCAATTCACCTAATAGTTAGTGAGATGAAATGACTTATAATAACGAAGGATGCTCTAGTAAAAATATCAAGTTTTCAAATATAAATAAATAAAAATAAACGGAGAAAACATAATATTTGTGGACCAAAATAAATGCTTAAAAAGAAGCACCACATGTAAATCCTCACTTTTTCCCATAGAAGGATCAAATTGCATTCATGTGTGAGTGACAATTACTAGTTTACTGTATCCATTGCACATGTTTAATACTTATTTTTATCAACTTGTCAAAAATGACCCTTTTAATTACTTGAAAACGACACATGTGTCCTTTTTATTACACCCTACATTTCCTCAAAATATAATTTACACCCCCCAAAATAGAATTAATTTTCTGTTTTACACCCTTTATTATTTAATTTTTTGAAAACATTATAATATTTCTATATAATACTGAACGGTATTGATATGATTGAATATCAATTAAGCAACCAACATTTTAGAATTTATTTTTTAGTATACATGATAAGGCTAAAATAAGGTATTTGTTGGTGCATTACATATTGGATATTAATTCTTGTGGTTTAGTTTTGTCTCTTAGTTAATGTTTAAATGGGAATAACTAATTAAGCAACCAAAATTTTAGTACTGTATTAATTTGTGTTGACAATTACGAAGACAGGGCTAAATAAGGTATTGCAAACAAATTTAATTTGTTGGTGCATTGCATATAGGGTATTAGTTCTTCTGGTTTAATTAATTATTTGATTCTTAGTTATGTTTAAATGAAGATTATTAAATAAGCAACTTCACCAAATCTAGTTATGAAAATTTACAACATGATTAATGAGGCAAGATACTGTTTTACAACAAAGTAGTAGTGTAGATTAATTAAATAATGGGGATTGTCAAATCATGTTTAGTTAGATTTCTTCATAAAAAAAATTATTTGATTACAATCTTTAATTACGCGTGATACTGTTTGCGAATTACACTCTTTAGGATGGTCATTTGTTATCTTCCTTTGTGAACTAATATAAATAGACAGTGTTAGGGTTATTTTTGAGTCATTTGTTATCTCCCTTTATGGCCAATGAAGAAATTTTTCATCAATTTTTGAGGCATGTACAAATTAAAAGACGTATGTTATATATATAAATACGTAATAAAATAAATAATTTTGGGTAATGACGAAATTTTTATAACGTAAAAGTTTTATGATTCGTATCTTGGCAACACGATTTAGGACGACTAATAGATCAGCAACCACTTTGTATGTCGTATTTAAAATCTAATCTGAACCCACCTTTTAAAAAATTATATATTTTTATACATATAAGCACACAAATATTTTCAATTTATTTTGATAATTATTTATTTGTTACAAACATTTTTATTTACAAGTGTTTATCCAGGTTGGGAATACTTGGCGGGAATGACATTTAACGAAGATTTTAAATTTTGTGTTTGCATTTTTTATATTTTTACACTTGTACAAAATATAAATTATCAAAATATAAATTATAGTGTAAAATTTATTTTTGGGGCATTGGACGGAAATGCTTTTTACAAATGTTCATCACGTGTTTAGGCAAATATAGGTCGTTAATATTTATATTAAAAAATTAAATTAATTTAGATACTTACTCAATTAATTCATACTTATACATTGAAAGATATTGCATAGATTTTTCTTTAATATAATGTTTTTGATATTTTTTATTTTTCACGCGATTCTCATCACACTTTAGGCAAATTTAGTTCATTACTAGTTATATTAAAATTGATTTAGATACTTAATCAAATAATTCACTTTTTTACATTAATGGATATTATGTAGATTTTTTTTCTTAAAATAATTTTTCTTTATTCAATTTTGTCTTTACGTACATATTTATATATTTTGCTTATATATATATATTTTATGATAGCAGACGTGTTATTTTATTTTAATATATATTTTATATTTGTATTTGCATGCATTGATTTTTTTCTTTTTTTTTCTTTTTAATTTTAATTTTAATTATCCATATTTTTAAATATTATTCTTACATTGAGTACATACTAACGTGTCGCATTTATAATTAAAGGAAATGCATAAATTATTTATTAGGTTTTAGTATCATTGTCATAATTTTTAAACTCAAATTCAGTATTTTATGTAATTTGCATTAATATTTATTAAATTATTTTCCACGTACTTATGCTCATCCACATTTTTGCAAACACAATATCTAGTTTTCCATTATTTAGCATTATTTATTTTATTAAATTATTTATTATTAATTATTATTATTTATTATTTAATTATTATTATTATTATTTATTACTTATTATTTAATATTGTTATGTATTATTTAATTATTATTATTACATACTTTTATCGCTATTTTAATTTAAATAACAACCTAATTTAATTCATTTTGCCTAAATTTATTCACCTTTTAACTTAATTGTGTCCAATTTCTTACAATTCTAGCCATTTTTGAAACTCAATTCCAAATTTTTAATTTTTAGATCTCAGTCGTTGATCCTAAACGGATCCAACGACTGAGATCTCATACACCTTTCTTTGCTTTTTAATCCAAAAACCTAATCGTAATTCCAAAACCAAACAACAGCCTCTTTACTATTACCAGTACTACTCTCTTAAACAAACCATTAGTTACTTTCAATACAAAAAGTTATGGAAAACATGTTGCATATTTTGTTGTGTTGGGCTTTCTTTCTATTTCTATTTTACAACTGCACTGTAGGAGTCCATGCGCCAGATATATTTCAGGGTAAACAGGAAATCAAGAAACCTAAATATGTGCAAATTTCCATTGAATCTTATTCACATTTAACTGGAATGGAAGATTAAGTTAAGTCTCTTAAGTTAGCTGCTGCACAGTCAGAAATGACTAATAAGGAAAACCTGGGAAAACAATATGCTAAAGTTGCTGAAGAAGCTATCTCAGGTGATGTTACTTATTGACTTGTGTTTTTCTTGCAACTTGGTACTGAATTCTTTTATTCACATCTCTCTGTACAGGTTGGGAAAAGGCTAATTAAGAAGCCGCGACATTGAAAAATCACTTGGAATCCGTTACTCTGTTGAAGCTTACTGCTGAAGACAAGGCATCACATTTGGATGGTGCACTGAAGGAGTGCATGCGGTAGATAGATCAAGTTAAGTCTCTTGAGGAACAAGTGAGTGGCTTAGAGGATGAAGTCAAGGATTTGAATGAAAAGTTGGCTGCTGCACAGTCAGAAAAGACTAATAAGGAAAACCAGGGAAAACAATATGCTAAAGTTGCTGAAGAAGCTGTCTCAGGTGATGTTCCATAACGACTTGTGTTTTTCTTGCAACAAGTGTTTTGCAACTTGGTACTGAATTCTTTTATTCACATCTCTCTGTACAGGTTGGGAGAAGTCTACCAAACAGTTTGACAAAATGAAGCATGAGTTTGAAGAAAAATTAGCTAACCTGGACCAACAGTTACTCAGTTCTGCAGCAGAAAATTCTGCACTCTCAAGGTCTTTGCAGGAGCGTTCTAGCATGGTGATACAGCTCAGTGAAGAAAAAGCCCAAGCTGAAGTAGAAATTGAGATGTTGAAGAAAAATATGAGCGTACGGTCTGCAGAAGTTGCAAACAAGCAACACCTGGAGGGAGTGAAGAAAATTGCAAAATTGGAAGCAGAGTGTCGGAGATTACGTGGTCTTGTGTGGAAGAGGTTGCTTGGGCCTACAGCCTTGGCCCAGATGAAGCTTGACCTGACCACCAAAACATATGACCTGGAGATTGCAAAATTGGACGCAGAGCATCAGAGATTACGTGGTCTTGTGTGGAAGAAGTTGCTTGGGCCTACAGCCTTGGCCCAGATGAAGCTCGACCTGACCACCCAAACAACACATGTGGAGCTTCGACCCCAATTACAATCCCAAAGTTACAATATACTACCTATTTTTTTTTATTTGTTGTTGTTTTCATTAACTGTGTTCGATGTTGTATTAAATTTAAAGTATATAGGATAAATGCATGGAATAGTTGTCTTATTTTCTATCAGTCATTTCAGGAGCACTTGTTATTTTTTTTACTGATCGACTGACTCTATCCATCTACATTATGAAATATCAGAGAAAGGAATGAATTTAGCTGATAATAAAGATAAGTCGAAGCATGCCGAACCTTCTTCTTCAAAGGCCAAGTTAATGGACGAACCAAGCTAGATAGTCTTTTATCACTAGATTTATGATAACAATTTTTTTTAAAACTACATATTATATCACACTATTAAAACTACATATTATATCACAATACATATTATATCACACTATTTATGAACCATTTTCATCGTTGGAAAATAAGCTTCCGTTAACTCTAAAGTCACATGGCATAGAGGGTCACTGAGAACAAGATGATCCTTAGGTGAAATGGTTGTTTTTATACGCTTGTGAACACATGGTCTTATGCTCGAATATGTGACTTGTTTTGCTCTACTGGAGTATAAACAATGAAGGTTGAACATGTATATATTTTGTAATAATATGCTAAAATATGTGACTTATTTTTCTCTACTAGAGTGTATAAACATGAAGGTTGAACATGTATATTTTGCGATCATATGCTAAAATATGTGACTTGTTTTGCTCCACTAAAGTATAAACATGAAGGTTGAACATGTATATTTTGTAATCATATGCTAAAATATATGACTTGTTTTGTTCCATCGGAGTACAAACATGAAGGTTGAACATGTATATTTAGTAATCAAATTCTAAAACATGCTAAAACATGTATATTTCTCTTCCCAGTATATTCCGACCAAGTCGGAATGATAGTCTCTATTATTCAGACGGTTTATGCCATCCTAGTATACCATAAACCCCCTTCTAGTGAACAATTTGTCAATTGTACAATTCATTCTAGATAACAATCTGTCCCTTGCACAATTATTTAATATTTTGAATTAATAATTGTATAGAGATTTTACGTTTTCGGTGATCTATGCCTCATTTGTAATGGTGACCATATGAAAATAAATTTAGTTTAATTTTTATCATTTTTTAATATGTTAATCTATTAGTATTATTTTATCATTGAGTGACTCGAAGCTTCTAACTCTTCACTTTCTTCCCTACCTTAGTTCCCAAACAAAAATTGGCCCATCGACAACCCAAAATCGCGATGAATGTTCACATCTCCACCTTTGGTTGCCATCTCTATACAACAATCACCGAACCCCAACAGCAACAACATACCCAGTATATTCCTACCAAGTATATTCCCACCAAGTGGGGACTTGGGAGGGTAAGTGTAAGCAGTCCATACCACTACCTCAATTGTGAGATAGAGACGTCGTTTTCGACAAACCCCCAGCTCAAAATCAAACAATCTAGATAAGGAATTGCAAAAAAACCATTCACCGAACCCTCTTCGGCTGAAAATTATACTATTTATACATTACTAAAATCATATTATATGTATATATAATAGATATCGAGCTCCTTTCGATAAGTTTTTCTTCAAATTTTGAAACCCCTCTCCAATATATTAATCGGCCCAATAGAGTTAGCTTGGTTCACAACAATATTCACTTACTTTCCTTAGTTATCCAAACATAGAAACAATGAAATGACAAGAGTCATGCATTCCCAATAGAAACAAAGATTCTGCAGTTTAACAATTATAGAATCAGCAACTCAAGCTATATGATATCCTTGGTTGGCGAAACGCGGTAGAACTTCACTAAGCATAGTCTTTTACTTGGAAAATCCAGTGAAAGGTCATTCACTACTTCAGACTAAAGAACATACATCAAAGCAAAAGAACCCAAAAATGTTTCAGCATTGTTAATGAAAGCCAGGAGAAACGTGAATCTTTCGTCAAGTCTAAGGAAAAACACCCTACTCAAAGGGACAACAGGAGTTAGAGACACCCCAGAAAAAATTAGAAAAGCAATAAGCTCAACTACCACAGTCAGTACACAGACAAATCCTAATTAGATGAAAGACAGTAAGTAAGTTTTAAGCTATTCTACTGTTAAATTGGTGTAAACAAGAAAAATAAAGTTTAATCATTCTAAACTAGTGAGGTAGCCTAAACCATGTTATTCTGTAATCCATCTCCAGAAAAGTAACCTTTTATAAGCGAAAACCGCCAAAAACTAAAGAACTTGTTTTCGAGTTAAATTGCCAAGTACCTCGAAAACATGGCCAAATTCTAGTCTACCTTTCGATATACAAAATCACTAGTACAACTAAACACCAGCTGTTGCAACACATACCATACGATGACTGCTGTTAGTCTTCACCCCGCTTCACCATGACCAGTTTCAGGAAATGCACCATGAGATAAATTCCATGGTAAGTACTTGTGCGCACTGAACACAATCCCCAGCACCAAGGTCGGATTTGACAGAGTGGGATGTCATCAGATGTTAGTACTCGGGTATCTCCTCCTGTGCAACACAAGGTCAAATACAGAGAAAAATAATTATGTCATTCTCAAAACTTAACTACCACTACTGCTATTGCTACCCATATCGGCTACAGCTACAATACCAACAAGAAGCATCACGAAAACTTCTTTGTCCAACGCAAGTCAAATGGGAAACCAAAAGAATTCATTTTTTTATAGTGAGGAGAAACTAGTATCAAGTATCCTGCTTTGGAAGGCTCAAACGGGTTACAGAACTATATTCAAAACTGAACAACACAATCAAAAGCTAACTCATATTAGCTTTGACATAACAGGCTACGAGAGGAGATGCATTAGATAGCTAGTAAAAATAATCATACACAAGCCAAATTAAAATTACAGTTAAATAGAAAATATTATGAAATAGGCAATACTACTGACAATTACTTATTGTAAACTAGAATAAGAACTGCAAAAGACTAAAATTCAAGCAATCCAACCAATCCCATTGAGCGCGTAATGCTTGCAAGAGTAAACTGTATGTGGAATGAAACCAGCAGCGTGGAACTGATGTTCCGCTCCAGCAATAGGTAAGTTCTCAGATTAAATCAAGAACTGTGATCAGTATTGTTGAGCCTGCCGACTTGGAGCACCACCATAGCCACCGTCATATCCAACTTGGCCACCATGAGGTCCATTTTGCTGAGCACCATAATTATCAGAACCTTGTGAATTTCCACTAGCATCGCCATAGCCACTGCCCATGTAACCCCCACCACCTGATTACATGTCTCCCAATGCACCACCTCCACCAACTAGATTTCCATAAGCACCATCACCTCCACCATATCCACCACAGCCATAACCTTGATTTCCATAACCCGTGGCTCCAACTGGAGACTGACCAACAGAAGATCCTCCATTAGCGGGTCCACCTCCACCACCACCACTTGAAGCACCCCATGATGCATTACCATAGCCCATGTTCCTATATCCAGAAGGACCCTAAGAACCCCACAAGCTTCTCGATCCACTAGCTTGACCGCCACCATAACTAGCACCAGGCACATTTGGATTTTCGAAGGCTGCTGCAGCTACTGGACCACCATATCCAGGATTGACAGCCCCATAGCCAGGATTGGCTCCACCGTAACTTCCATAAGCACCATAACCCATGCCATTGTTGGACGATCCATAACCATAACCCGGTGTACCATATCCGGAGGAACCATAAGGTGGATAGCCACCTATAGTGTTTTGTGACTGCATGTATCTGTTGGTATCCATTCTGTCATAAGAACTGGGATTGTCACCAGATGCACCATACCCTTGGTAACTTCCACCACCCATACCACTACCACCGTTGCCCGTGGAGCGACCACCAAAACCACTAGAACTACCATCTCTTGGAAGAGCACGCTTTACTTCCACTTGTTTCCCACTGAGATCATGAAATGTCTTGTGTAAAACCCTATCTACTGCATCTTCAGAATAAAATGAAATGAAGATAAACCTACGAGGTCGGCTGGTCTGTTGATCAAACATAATTGCTACATCAGTGACATTACCATAAGTTTCAAAGTAAGTTCTGAAGCCATCCTCAGTCAGCGTGGGAGGCAATCCACCAACAAATATTTTCTTGGTCCTGTTATTTCCACCGCCTCCAAAACTTCTAGCACTACCTACATTTCCAGATTTTGGACCCTGCTCTTCTCTGGACAAGGCCCTCTTAGCCTCAACCTATAAAGAAAAAATACCATTGAGCTAAGTAAAAGAAGAACAAATTTAGAAGCAAGTAAGATAAAGACTTAAAAGGACATTATATTATAAGATGCCCAAAATCTTAGCGGAAGTTTCCATCAACTAGGTTATTACTTTGGGGGAAAGCTCTACTAAAAGACATCAAATTATCATCTAAAATGTACTAAACTTCTGTTGAACCTGCAAGCGTCTTACTTACGACATCCTGAAAGTATATATGGAACAACAGGTCTAGAAAACCCAACAGATGTACAAATGATTTAAAATTCTTAAACAAAAGTACCTTTACCCAAGCGATGGCACTATTACCCAAGAACACTAAACTTAAAAGACACGTTTATTTAAGACATCACCACAGGAAGTTTCCATTTGGTGTGCAACTAGCAACGAAGGGATGATTTAAGTTTCAAATACTCTATTAAGTCATTAAAATGTTTAGGGCAAACAATGCTCTAAATTAGAAGAAGGCGCACCATTAAACTAAAATAAACCACCATCATAGTGCTTTAATCAGTTACCTACTTACCTTCAACACTGCAAAACTCTTTATGAATAAACCATTACCTATTGTCGTTAACAATACAAAAGAGGACATTAGACTAAAATAAACATGTCTGCACACTATCAACAGAAAGAAGAAAAACATGACTCTATCAATGAGCCCACACACTGCATAACAATAATACTACGTTTCATATTTTAGGATGCTCTTTTCAACAAGTCAGATATCATTTCATCACTATCACACCAAGAAGTGTCAAAAACATCAAAGAGAAGGAAATAATCATTCCATTTTCCATCCATTGCATCAAACACATGGCTTGATAATGAAACACATTTTGCTGCACAATTCCAGCTTTAGAAGGAACAACAGAGACACTCCACCTAGCAAAATTAGTGCTTATGCAAAAATGACCACTATGCAGCAGAAGGAAGAAGTTGTACTACAACAAGAACTACTACTACTACAAATCGATCCCAAGCAAGGCCACCTATTGTATAACAAGTAATTTGATACTAGAATAAAAGCGACACACATTATAGCAAAAATCACCACACATATGCGAAAGACCAATACATAGCACATTATGAGGTTGGGAATCATTCAGCACATATGGCATTCAAACGTATGACAAAACTACTGCAATGAATTATGCAACCTCATCCACCATTTTCACATCAAAAGAACATATGCAACGTATTGTCTACTCACAAAATTGACTCAAGAAACCATTATTTACAAAAGTCCTCAATATAAAAGATGCTGACTTTACGTTAAATATAAGGAGAATCTATCTACCCACAAAATTGACTCAAGAGAAGCTATTTCTTATTAGAAACCGCAATATAAAAATGCAGATTTTAGTTTAAATATCAGGAGAGCTTGATTACATAAGCTCAACCAGAAGAAGATACCAGAACAAAAAAATTCATAAGCATAAATCAGCTCAAGAAATGAAGACCTTAGGCCAAAAAAAGATTTAAACTTTAGTACCCAGAGAACATATTCAAACTAAGAAATATTTGAATCAGAACTCAACAAGGAAAAATAGCAAGAAAACAGCACAAATGTCAAGATAACAGTCACAAAAACACATCCTAAATTGGAACTAACACATCAGGACACAACCAGAAAATAATAAAAAAGTCAGCTCATTTAACCAAAGATCCACAGGAATAAAATCTTAAAAAAAAACAAAAATCAGAAATATAAACAACACCCAAAAGCCACAAAGAAAAGAGAAACATCATCTCATCACAATAGAAGCAAAAACACATCCTAAAATAGAAATGCCATATTAGTAAACACCCAGAAAACAATCACCAAAGTCAAGCTCATTTAACCAATAACTCCACAAGCACATAATCCCAAAATCCAAGAATCAGCTAAAACTAACAACTCCACAATCCAAAAATTAAAGAACTAGCAACCCCACAAGCTCAAAATCAAAGAATCAGTAATAACTAACTACCCCACAAGCTCAAAATCCAAGAATCAGCAAAAACTAACAACCCTATAAGCTCAAAATCAAAGAATAAGCAAAAGCCAACAGCCCCAAAATCCCAAAATCCAACAATCAGCAAAAACTAACAACCCCACAAGCTCAAAATCAAAGAATCAGCAAGACCCAACAACCCCAAAATCTCAAAATCCAAGAATCAGCAAAAACTAACAACACCACAAGCTCAAGATCCAAGAATCGGCAAAAACAAACAACCTTACAATCCAAAATAATAGAAAAACACAAATAAAGCATGAACATACAGCCAAAAAACTCACCGTACGGCCATTAATTACATGAGTGTCCTTAAGTACTCTATCAAGAACATTAGGATCTGCAACTACAACAAAACCAAATCCTCTAGGCTTTTCAGTA